>LUCG01079368.1:0-16930 GCA_001633085.1 Carthamus tinctorius | reverse complement strand
GAGAGAGAGAGAGAGAGAGAGAGGGTTTGGAAGGTTGGGGACTAATCAGAAAGGATTCTAGAGGGTTAATTGTGGGGTTGGGAAAAAACTGATGTGCCAGCTGATGTGGCAGTGGGGTTAGGAGGGTTGGATACGCATGGCCTTAATCTCGTGAATGAAAACAAAATAATCTACAAACTATAGGAATAAAAACAATAATGTTAAGTTACAAATATAGGGACTGAAAATTGCAATCTTTTTCAATCTACATGCATAAAAATTAGTGATGGTCAAACGAAACCGAACCGAATCGACGAAAAAACCGAAACCGAACCGGGGCCAAACCTGTTTCAGAACCGAAAGCCGAGACCGGGCTGGATTTTTATAGGATTTCCCGGCCCGAACCGATTGTAGCCATTTTTTTTGTTTTTTTGAGCTTCCAATGTAATATAAATACTATGGGGGTATTAGGATCAAACCACCACTTCCCAACTAGCAAAAAAACGCATAAGATTTTCATTTCTCGGCTCTCGTTTCAGGTTATTAGAATTTATCTATTGTGTAACTTGTAACATCGTAACTTAAAATTATATATAAACTTTGATTTTTAGTGATATATATATAAATAAAACGTATGTGTATTTTTGTGATCCAATCCAATTTTGACCTTTTAATTTTTTGAGTTTAGTAATTAAGTAGTTATTACCGTCACTTAACTGAGTTTTTATTAACAAAGTTAACAACGACGTACGTTTTTTCAAAACAAAATATAATTTTTTGAGTTTAGTAATTAAGTAGTTATTACCACCAAAACTGTAGTTTACTCACTCTTCTATGATAATAACTGTGTGTGTCTATATATATAGGGGCGTGTTCAAATGCGAATTACTTTTTCATTGTGAACGTGAGGATAGCCGAGAGCGCGTCACGTGACAAAGTTGACTTCCACGGCTTAGTTTTATTCAGTATGAATAAAACTTTATTCATACCGAATAAAGCTAAGTCGCCCGCGTCAGAGTGCTACTAAGCTTTATTCATACTGAATAAAGCTAAGCCGCGTGTGTTCCAGATAGATTCGTCCTTGGCCACGTGGCGCTCTCTCGGTTGTCCTCACGTTCACAATGAAAAAGTAATTCGCATTTGAACACGCCCCTATATATAGGTATGGAGCAAAGTGCATACTGCAACGTCCTTTTCGGATTCTATCACTTCAAAGCGACGTCATCGTCGGCACCGGAGTCTGGCCGGATTCCTGACAGGTTCAAAGGACGACGGATTTGGTTCTCAATTAGATGCTCATGCAGTTTCACCTTCATGCAACAAGTAATTAATTAAATACATATCTAGTAATCACTTTAAAATAGATCTGTTAATTAATATTTCTATGATCTCTGATTATTAATGTCGGAATCCAGTCTGGAATAGCAGTCAGATCTCCGGAGTTGACCTTGCCGGGAGTCCATTCCGGCGTGTTTTCCAGATTACACAACAAATCCGTTGTTGTAACGCTGTCATGTTGGACCATGGAAGTGTGCTCACCAGGTGTTCGACAATATGTCTCAATGAATAATCAGGTACATTATCACTCTAAAAATGATAAAAGTTTTATATAAAACTACTGCATATATATAATATTTGAGTTTATAGGATTAGACAACTATGTGTTCTATATATAAATGATATAATAAGTTTATATATGACTTTTTTAGGTGTCTTGTAAACTACTAAAAGATTATGTATTATTGACGACCGTTACCGACTGTTTTCCGATGGTTTACCAACTGTTTTTCTTTAAATATTCGTTGCAAAACCGTCGGAAAACAGTGGGAGAATCATCAGTAAACCGTCGGTATATGAAAGTCGGAAAGTCGTCGGTAAAGGTCGTGGGAAAAACCATCGGTAGCTCTTACCGACCAGCTTTTTAGCGACGCTTGTTTGTCGGAAAACCGCCGGTAAAGCCTATTCCTATGGTTTACCGATTGCGGACGTAATACCTCGTTCCATGTTTTCAACATCTGAAAAATCTGTGTTTTTCACTACAGTGTTCTTGATGAATGTTCATATGAAGTTTATCAAAAGGGGTATTTTTGGAAGGCTAAAAAAAATACCAAACAAATTTCATATACTAAAAATAATACTAAAAGACATGATAGTATGATACCCTTTTTAATGTGAGTTACGTTTTTAGTCCTTACAGTTTATTGAAAGTGTCTATTTACGTCCCTGATATTTATTTATTGCACTGATAGTCATTATGGTTTGCATTATATTTCAATTTTCATCCTTCGCCTTAACGGTCACTAACAGGTTCATCAAATTAAGGGCAAATTGGTATTTTTGCTTTTATGTTTTGTTTGGTTAAATTATTTTTAGTATGATTTTTTAACTTGTAAGCAGCATTAGTATAATTTCTTATCGAATCATACAGTATAATTGTTAAAAAAATGATTAGAGGGTTGCTACTCACTTTCTTTCTTTCTTTATTATTTAATTATTTTTTACTATGTTTGTTTTTTAATATAATTATTCGATTTTATAATTTCTTATATTAATTTACAATGTACTTTCTTTCAGTTATAAAATTTATTAACTAAAAAAAATCAATTATACATTAACGATATTTTAGCATTCAATTATATATGTTTTTGATAACTATTTAATGATTTAAAAATACTGCGTTTTTTAAATAATAGTTATCCTATTTATAAATGGTTTAATAATATATAAAATATCCTAGGTAGCATATCACTATATGAGAAAAAAAAGCTAGGGACAAAAATGTATTTCTCTCTCTATATATACACACATATATTAATATATTATCTCCAATAAAATATCTGTTACAAATTTTAACTGCATATCACTTTTTTTTTAACCACATGAAAGAAACCTTTATTAAAAAATAAAAACTAGCGAGGAGCTAGAGCAATACAAGTAACAAGCTTTTGAAGGATTACAACGCCAAGCATCCAATGAAAGGAGATTACCAAACTTAGATCTACATCTAATCTAATCATATGTCAAAAATCTAATGTCATCCGAAATCTCTCTCTTTTTTCAAGGTCCCTTTGAAGATCTTACCGTCCCTCTGTTTCCACGGCAGCCAAAAGAACACTACCATGATGATCCTTCGTGTGTGTTACGGTCCACATCATTATCCACCTTTGAGTCAATCATCGTCAATAAATCCAAAGCAGAATTAGCATAAGTCGGCCACCATCTTATCCAAAGTAGAATTAGTTACAAACTAGTACTTTTAGTTGTGTTACATGTATATAAACCCAAAACTATTAAGTGCCCCGTTTTCTTAAAATGAATTTGGCAACCGTAAAACGTTGTGCGATTCCACATTCATAATTTTATATAAACTAAGTTAGTTCACTCGTTCAACCGTAGGATCCCGATCCATAGTTATTGTGCTCTCCAATAAAACAAGTTTCTTTATTACCTCAATTATCGAGCCACCCTTGTGGATCCACCAAGCCATCAAGATAATTCTGCATATAAACAGTTAACGAATACAAACCCAATTGTCTTCCAAGGAACGCTTTATTGTACTGATCGAGTACGAGCTTAAGATCATTACTCGCAATAATCTTACGGTGCAAAGAAAATCTCATGGGTTCGTCATAGAGCTTCCGGCTATTAGTCGTCATCGCTAAGCCTCCTCTAGAATAGGGTCTTCAAAAAGAAGATCCCACTATCTTGGAAGATGGCTGGAGCATTGCCAAAAATGAAATACATAGTTCCAAAGATCTGGAATTCTTTGTATAATTCTTTATTTGTATAAGCGAAAGTGTCTTGGTACCCCTCAAAGCTACAATGGTAGAAGACTGATTGGTCCGAGACGGAGAGGTGTGTCAATGCTTGCCCTGCCTCTAGCTCGACCGTGTTTCGGAACGTCATGGCATGAGCGATGTGAACCCTAAACTGCTATAATCCATATAAATGATATTTAAAATCAAATAATCATTGTAAAACAACATTAAAATTATAAGTACTTGAACTTTTATTGGTAAATTCTAGGATTTGGATTTTTTTTAATTGAAAAAATTTGTGCATTAAAAGAAATATTAACTTACAAAACGTTGTTGTATCCTTCAAGTTATTGGTCAATGTCGTTTTTGGCATGTCACCACGTGCATACCAGGAATACATAATGATTGTCTTATTTATTCCGTCTCCATGCATCACAATATACTAAACTGGATCCGGAATTATAACGTTTTCTGTGTAGATCCCGACCTTCACGTATATAACAACCTTTGTCATGGGATGTGCTCGTTTTGAAGCCGCATTTACAGCGTCTTGAACCAACCATCGTATAATTTCCTGATCCATCTTGAGCGACCACCATATCCAACCATTTATTTTCCTAATTATCCAACAACTTATATTCGTTTTGGAAATTCCAATCTACAAACCCAAGAGTATTGCTACATCTATTAAAATACTAATAGCCAAAGAGTCGGTTATTAGTTATGTAAAATTATTAAAAATAATAGATAGAATGTTTGTCAAATTGAGGAACTCAAACCCTTTTCACACAAGTTGATATAGGTTAAACCAGCACTAAGCCAATTTTGGATATCGAGGGGTGTGGGCTTGAGGGTGCGGTCAAAGATCATGTTAAGCGTGAACATGATCATATCGAAGTAGTCAACACACATCAACCACAAGCCTTTTCCTGGAGCATTCGGGTACTTGGACTCAATCTCATGGGCTTGTTCACGAACCGCCATTGCATCATCGATGGATGCTTGCACCGTCATGTCTAGGAATTTGGTGGTTAATATTACGGCAGTGTTGGGAAAGTTATGGTGATCGAGATAGTGATCTCATGTTTGATGGTATGAGTTTATCTGCACCACCAGCTTATCAGAGATGGTGGTTTCCGATGAGCAAGATAAACTATATGGAATGATGGAGCATATGAAAAGATGAAACTTCATAGCCATGTTTTGTTTTCCAAAATTTTTTTCTTTGAATCCTTTGAGATGCTACTTATAATGGTCAATTAGTGCTAAAGGTTGTATTTTTCTCATAATAATGGTCAACTCTTTTGCATTAATTGATGTATTAATCGACCACTAATATAAGTAGCATCTCAAAAGAGAAGAAAACTCATTAAGTCTTTGCCATAACCCCAAACCATCAAACATGTGATCATTATCTCGGTTGCCATAACTTCCCTAGTCCCCATCACCACCCCAACATCAACCAACAAAGTCCTAGAGATGACAGTACAAACAACCATAGATGATGAACTCGTGGTTCGGGAACGAGCGCATGGGACCGGTCTAAGTACCCAAATGCTCCATGAAAAGGCTTGTGGTCGAGCTGTGTTGACTTCGATGGGATCGTGTTCACACTTAACATGATCTTTGATCGCACCTACGAGCCCACGTCACTCGACATCCAAACATAATGGCGGTTTAGCCTATATCAATGTGTGTGTGTAAAAGATTCAAGTTCATCAATATGACTAACACCATCTATCCATTATTTCTAACAATTTCACGTAACTGAAAACCTACTCTTTGACAGTTTAACTGTTAATTTTATGAGTAGTAAACTCCCAAGTTCGTAGATTGGGAATTTCAAAAGAAATACAAGTTACTTTTATGATTTGGCAAATAAATGGTGGAATGTGGTTGTGGCTCACGATGGCTCTGGAAATTTTACAACGGTTCAAGATGTTGTAAATGCGGCTTCTAAACAAGCACAACCCATGACAAGGTGTATCCTTTCGGTGAAGGACGTGCTCTACACTGAAAACGTTGTGATTCAAGATCCAAGACAATACATTATGATATATGGAGACATAATAAATAAGACGATCATTACTGGTCCAAGTATGTTGGTGGTGACATGCCAGCAACGGCATTGGCCGGTGACTCGATGGATACATCAACCTTTTCGTAAGTTTATGTTTCGTTTGGTGAACATTTTTTTTTCAATTTAAAACAAAATCGAAATCCTAAAACTTATCCATAGAATTGTAAGTACTTATAATTTTTATGTTGTTTTATTATGATTTATCTGATTTTAAATATTATTTATATGGATTGCATAAGTATGGGATCATGCACTTACCGCTCAAGACGTCACATCTCAGGACACGGTCGGGCCACATGTAGGGTAACCGTTGACAGTCCTCTACGTCTCCGACCAATCAGTCTTCTACCGTTGCCGCTTCAAGGGGTACCAAAGCACGCTCTTTGCATTTGCAACTAAACAGTTCTACAAAGAACGCCATATCTTTAGAAACATGGATTTCATTTTCGGCGATGCTCTATCCGTCGTCCAAGATTGTGGGACCTTCCTTCGGAGATCACATCCTGGAGGAAGCTTAGTGGTGATGGCTAATGGTCGGAAGCTTGGTAATGAACCCATGGGGTTTTCTTTGCAAGACTGTAAAATAATTGAGAGTCGGGATCTTGAGCACATACTTAGTCAGTAAAATAAAACGATCGTGGGAAGATCATAATTTCCGTACTCGTTAATTGTTTATTATACAAAGTTATCTTGATGACATAGTGAATCCAGAGGGTGGCTCAATAGTTGGGTTAACACGGGAGCTTGTTTTATTGTAGAGTACAACAATTATGGACCTAGATCGTCTAGGTTAAACGGGTGAAATGGCGTAGTTCCAATAATATTAAGAATCCAGAGAACAAGCACAGTCGTTTTATGGTTGCCAAGTTCATTTTGGGGAACTATTTGCTTCCTAAAACCGGAGTAAGTTATATGCCTAGGTTTCAATACATGTAACACAAAATTAAGTACTAGTATGCAACTGAAGGTAAAGGATCGTGCTAGAAGCTGAGTTTAACATGAGAATTGTGAGAAGTGCCATTGATTACTTTAATCTCATGCCCTCCCATAAAATGTGTCTTTAGAATGGAATTGATCTGATGCATTTTATCTCGGTGCATCCGATCCTAATGTGCATCAACTTCTCATCCAACAGTTAATAACCACTTCTCAAATTAACCTTGAAATCCATTAAATTTAAATTAGAGAGCGGTTTGCTCTAATTACAAAGATAAATAAATTACCTGTTATCAATGGTTATTACAAAATAAATGTCTATAACATACTTTTAAACATTAATACAAACAAATCCTATAAATTCTATCGAATACCAATTACTCCATGAGATTGCTACCCTGATGTTTCTAGAGATCCAATTCTGCATTTTTCTTTAAACCAAACCAAACCAAACCAAACACGAGTTTGTAATTAGGGGTATTCATCTAAACCGAATAAAGTGTTCTACCAGTTTGCGGTTTATATTTTTTCCAAATTACCGATGTGGTTTGCAGTTTTGACTTCAAACCACACCGCACATTTTGTGCATATGGTCTTTTTTTGGTTGCTAAGCACTTAACCAAAAACACTTGGTAAATACTCTTGCCCGGACAACAATTGCCAACAATTGCCAAGATCGGCACTTACCGAGCACGAATTACTAAACAGTCCCTAAATCATAACAAAACCCACACAAAAAGCATATGTAGTCTAGGATAAGTTGATGGCAAATCCATTCTTGAGTATATTTATACGCACAGATTGCATTTTCATTCGCCACAAAAACCATAAAAATCCCATACCTGATAATAATAAAACCGGAACGAAAAGTTAACCCGACTATACAACGTTACGTCCTCCCCGCCCACGTCCCGGTTTTTTCCCGATCTCAAGCCTTCCACCCGCCGTAACCCATCCCGTCCTCACGTTCATCGTTGTTAAAGAACCCATTCTCCGTCAACTCGCTCGCTATATCCTGAAACACATCCGACACATGCGGCAAATCGCCCGCTTTCTCACAGGAATCGCTATGCGAACCCGCTTTAAAACTGTTACTCCTCGTCGGCCCACCCACGCTCTGCCCCGATACGCTCGATCTAGCCATTGCCCCTCCTCCACTGCCGCCCCCGTTGTTCATATCCTTGAGCGCTTGCTGAATCATCACGCCGCTCGGAAACTGCTGATAGGGTAGCGGCAGGCTCGAGAACCCGCCACCGACCAGAAGATTACCGCTGCTGTTCTGCAAGGCCCGGCCTTCAAGCGGCGATCGGTTCTGGAACGAAGTCGATGCGTCTTGTTGGGAGTTTGGATTCATCGAGCTTTGTCTTATCATCTTATTCTGGTATTCAGACAGTGCTAACGCGGCTTGGACCGACCCGAGTGGACCTCCTCGGCTTCCCATGTGAAAGTTATTGTTCATCGAGCCGGGATGTAAGGCAACCAGATTGCTTAGCGCGTTCCGGTCTGCCGGCAAGCCCGGAATGCCCGCCATCTGTTCCATTCCCGGGATCTTTTGCATTTGCAATTTGGTGTGTCTCGGGAAGTTCTTCAACGCGTCTGTAACAGAAAACCCAGATGGTTAGAGCATCTCCAACAGATTCTCTAAAAATGCTCCAAAATGAAGAACCAAAGTCCAAAATCTCTATAAAAATGCATTCAACTTCAACAGATTCTCCATTTTGGAGATAACATCATTACTTATGTTATTATAATATTACATATATGATATATCTAATAAAATATTACTTCCTTCTCCTAAACATTTCATTTAAAAATTCTTATTGGTGGAATATAATAAAAAAATCATTCCTCTCTCGTGGTAATCATTTTTGGAGAGCTCTCCAAATTTGGAGATTTTTGTACTCTCTTATTCTCTCTGCAGAAAGTTTTGGAGAATCTGTTGGAGCAAAAAATGATCCGAAATCCCCATTTTCTTGATTTTAGATAAGCTGTTGGAGAATAGAACACTATCACTACCCTATCGGACAATATTTTAGTCTCTCAAAACAGTATCGTATGCAACAATTTACCCGGTAATTACCGGGTAAGATTCATCAATCTCACTTACCGGGTAAGACTCTCGGTTCATGTCATCGCTCTTACCAAGTAAGATTCTAGTCCTTGTCATGTTCATCCCATAAGGTAAATTCACCCGGTAAGCACTTACCAAGTAAGCGTTAAGTAAACGACTCCTTAGTAGTGTCATACTATATGACTCATACATATGATCATATCATACAATATCAATGAAAATTACTTAAGAATATTACCAATGGGGCCAGCCTTAGTTTCTTGGGAGAAATCCATCAAGTCTTTCATGCTATTAACAACTTCAGCTATCTGAACAAGTCAGTAAAGAAATCAGTATCTTTCGATCAAGATAAATGAGTATGCCCATTTGCAAATAAGGTTCCGAAAGGAGAAAAAGGGGTTTCGATTCATTTTACCTGTAAGCAACGCACATATCTTTTAGTAAATCCCAAGTCATTTAACGATTGTAATTCTAAGCTCCTGGCAAGCTGCCGCCCGGCCGTTACAACCCTGAGGTACGAAAAACAATCAATCATGACATGTGGCATGATATTTTGGAGAAAAAAATTGACCAAATTATGGTCATGTTATCTAGTTTTTTGGTTAACCCTTTTTAGATGAAGCTCTAAATCTGTAATACACATAGACATTGCTTCAAAAACTCACATATTGCTGTTTGTCTGCAAATCTTGCTGAGAAACCCCACCAGATCCACTTTCAGCAATTGTAGATTGCCATTTCTGTGCAACTTCTAACAGCTGATTAACCTACGAAAGAAGAAAAACTGCCTTTTAATCTACAAAAAATCATTCATCGTCCACAGAATATAATTTGTACATTAAAGAGATTAAGAGGGTGTTTGTTAGCAGCTTGACGAGCTTAATGGGACTCACAACTTATTCAGTCAGCTATATTCGACTGTTTGGGAGTGGCTTAATGATATAGAAGGTGGCTTATTCAGTAAGCATTTAGGAGATAGCTTTATCCAGAAAGCCAAGTTTTTTTCAAACCTTGTCTATCCCAATTTATACAGCAGATTAATCCACACAGACAGCTTTATCCATACAGGGTAAAAGGAAAACCAGCCAAACAGTCACTAAGACTTTAATATGTCCATCATCTAATTAAATTCAGGTGTTGACAAAGACATGATTCTTTTTATTTAATACCAATGCTCTTTCAACTTGTGCCTCATCAATATATTTTTATCACCCAATAAAGCACCGCTATAATTATATATATATATATATATATATAAAAGAAAAAAAATTACCTGAGGAGCAACCAGTCTGCGAGGAAGAAGCTCCTCATGGCGCCGTGAGCAGAATTCCCATGTTAGTATCTAAATTAGGTTCAGAAGTATTAGTACTAAATCAGCTACATTAACCAAGAAACATGGTGCTGAATGAAGATGTTCAACCTTTAAATCAGGAGTGAAGATAACTTTAAGCCGACCCTCATGAACCACACGCATTTGAGCATAAACACTCTCTTGGACCGCTTTTCCATACTCCAACATCATGACTCCAGAAGGAGACCTACATTCCCGAGGCAAGTCCAGAAACCAAAGCTCGTCGATCACACCACTTCCGAATTTGATTTCATTAAGCCTCGGCAGTACTTCAAAGGTCGCCTCTGTCAAAAATACACCAAAAATATTAAACATTATAAAACAAAGATACTATCATAGAATAGTGTAAATCCTAAAAACATTGGTCAATATAGCATAGAGATGACAAACACATACCGAATCCTCTTCCGGATTTTGACCCACAAATGCTACATTGCCATACATCCTAAAGAAGAAAGAAACGAAAACCTGTGAGATGATTTTTGCCATAAAAACAAAGATAAAAACATCATATTTTACACAAATGAACATCTATGAAAGAATGCCAATGATCCAAAGCTGAATGTAAGAGCATCTCCAGCATATTCCCGAAAATTTCTCCAAAATGGAGAACCAAAAGTTAAAATCTCCAAAAAAATTACATGCATCTCCAACAAATTCTCTGGAGAATCCAACATTGGTTATAATATTAAAAATTTCTATTTATCTATTGAAATATTATTTCTCTCTCTAAATGTTTGATTTCAAAGTTTCCTATTGATGCTTTCCATGGAAATCATTTTTGGGGTTATCTCCATATTTGGAGGGAAAAAAACTCCTCTCTCCTACTTTCCCCATTTTGGAGATAGTTTCAGGAAAGCTGTTGGAGCAAAATATTACCCCAAAATCCTCTTATTCTCCAAGATGTTGGAGATGCTCTAATAGCTCTATGATAGTAAGAAGTCTTTCTTTCTTTCAGAAGCAACAAATACAAGGCACTCACCATGGCTGCCGGAGGGAACACACCTAATGGATGATGCCCAACATTATTATGTAAAGACAGGCACCACCTTTTCTTGGCACGTGGAGAGTAGTATTCCGCCACAAACTTCCTCCAGTAGGATACATCCTGTAAACAAATGTTAAAGGTTTCGGGTGAAAAAAATATAGATATATTGCATTCTAATAAGTAACCGTAGAAAGACAATGCTATAAGTTCTTGATAATCAACTCACAGCTGGCCGTTGCCGCTGATGATACAGATATTGCATCAGTCTTCTTGAACACACCCCGCCATCATAAGGTCGATTTACAGCAGGCGTAGTTTGCAGGCCCTGCTGTTGAAAGTTCTGCCTCGAGTGCAGCTGCTGTTGCTGCTGCTGAAGCAAGTGAGCTCGTTGCGCTGGTGACAGAGACTGCAGCAACTGCTGTTGCTGATACAAAGCCTGTAACTGAATATTAGGGCTTTGTAACTCTTGTCTTTGCATAATCTGTCGTAAAACCTGCTCTTGCAAGATATCATCCTGCTTGATATCAAGCCGAGGTCTCTTCTGCAAGTGGGAAACGTTATCATGATCCAAAACGAACGACCCCGGAAACATCGAACCTTCCGCAAACTGAACCCGCCCAAGCCTCGGATTCGGCAACGACGTGGCGGTCGAAGCTCCTTGACGAGGCCCCTGCTGATGCCCGTAATGAAAACCCGCGTCTTGATTCGAGCTCTGCTGAACCGGGGACGTTCCGTCTATAACTGAAGAGCCTGAGATGCTGATATTGTTCGATGAGAAAGATAATGGCGATGCAGGTAATCGCACGTAAGATTCCGTGCTGATACTTGCACTTCTCTGAAGACACGGAGTGCCTCCCGAAAGCACCGAGTTAGCATCTGTAACCAACGAACTCGCCCCAATGCTAGGTCCCGAACTAGCCGCACTATCCATAACAGCATTGCTTACCTCCCCAGAAACAGGAACCATGTTCGAATACATATTTCGAGAAAGTAAATTCGAGTTCCCATAGGAGCTCAAATGAGAATTTCTCAGAGCTTGAGACTGGTCATCTCCTTGAAAGAAAATACCGGAACTCGATGAAGAATGCACCATCCTTTCCCCAAATTTAGATGCCAAACAGTTATCCAGTGCCAAAGCTTTTGATTATGTACAGAAACTAGAAGATAAAGCTCATAATACCATACAACAACTGCTATTCTTCCACATCTGACAAAATACACCAAGATCCATTTCAAAATCACCAACCTCGCTGATATCTGAATCAAAATTCCAACCACTATGATAAAGTTAACTGTCAGCCAGAAGAATGTGCAACAAAAAGACCAACAGCAGTCAATACTATACACAGAATCAACAACAGAAGACAAAATAAGAGCATCTGTTTAACTTGAAGCAAAACACCTAGTGAGAAAACCCTAATTTGGTTCCGGAAAAAAAACCCTAACTTATCGTAAAGCCAAATAAGATCAATCAAACCCTACACACTAAATCTGCACAAAATAACCGCCTAATAAGACGTAATGCGAAAGGAAACAACAAATTTAACTATTAAAACTCATAATTTTAACACATTGATTGAAAATCGATAACACAAAATTAAACTAAATTCCTATAATCCAGTTACAAAATTGCTTAAATGCGAGAAAAATCAACAAAAACTCCTACTAATCATGAAGTAAAACAACAAATTCGGCATAAATTGGAACTCAGAAATACAGATTCGACGTATGCAAGTGTGGATCAGATAGTTAAACAAACGATTAATAATGAAAACAGTGGAGGATTATAACTTACAGCAGATATGGAAGAGTGTGATATAAATACCTGTAGATTGATAGAGAAAGATGATCGGAAAAGTTGGCCGGAGTTTATGAGCGGGAATTGGGTGGTGGTGGCGGTGGGTGTGTAGCCCTACAAGGAGGAGGAGGTTGTCTTCTATCGACAACAAATCCACGGTTGTTTACAGACTTCCCATTTTGCATATATTTTTGTTTTTTCTTTTTATATTTTTCCGCCAAAATAATTATTTGTGTTTTTATTTTAGTTTCTTTAAAATAAATGTCGACATCCAAATATAAAGGCTATGTTGGGTAAAGTAGCTGGTAATTGATAAGGTAGCTGATGAATATTTACGTTTGACAAAAAACTGGCTGATAAGGTAGCTTATGACTGTAAGGGTGCGTTTGGTACGCTGGACAGGATGGGACAGGACAAGACAGAACAGGCGTGTCCCATGTTTGGCAGACATCTATGTGGGACATACCAGAACTAAGTAGAACAATAGTGGGACAAAATCTGTCTCATCCTATCCCCTGAAACTAAGTAGAACAGAGTCAGATTTACCATTGTACCCCTCAAAATACAGATTGATTTTCTCTTTCATTATAATTTTCTCATACTTAGGGGTGAACAAAACTTGACCAAATCCGAAAAACCGATTCAAAAAATCTCGAATCTACCTGAACCACATAACTTGAACTAACTCGATCTTCGAAATCCAACTTTACGACGAGTTACTCGGTTCGGGTAGAGTCTCCGTACCCATTACCTGAACTCATCCGAAACCCGAATAAAATCTTTTATTAATATTTTTGTAACCTTTTTATGTAGATATTTGAGATTTGAACTTATTTTCATTAGTTTAAGTGTTTAATTTAATATTTAACATTTGAAATTTGAAATTTGGATTTTGGAGTTTGAATTAATTTTAATCTTTAATGATTAAGCATGTAAAACAAAATGTTAAGATTAAACTTATAGTCATTATATTTAATATAGGAGTAAAATTTTCGTTAGATATTTTCTTATTCAATTTTTTTACTTAAATTTTCACCAGGGGTAAAATGGTCATTTAATCAGTCTTGTTCTGTCCAGTCCTGCCCTGTCATAACTTACCAAACGCTGAACAACTGTTCTGTCCTGTCTTGTCTTGTCCAGTTCTACCTTGTTCTGTCCTGTCCTGTCCTGTCTGCGTACCAAACGCACCCTAAAAGAACAACAAAATGACATGTTTGAAAATTAGTGATATAAAACTTAGCAAGGGTATATTTGGAATGAAAAAAAAAAGTCTCATTAGTTACCAAAAGATTAGTGAGAGTAGCTTTTCAAAAAGCTATCTTATAAGGTGACTGACTTATAAGCTAACTTATTTTTACCAAACAATGCCTAAATATTTACTTTTTTCTTATTTTTTCATTAATTATAGGAGGAAGAAAATATCAGTCTATATAGAAAAAATTATTTTTCTAATCATTTAAAAGATATCGTTTAACTATTCTCTCTCGATTTTTCAAAATAACCATCAAGCCGCTCTCACCTAACCCTCCCCATGGGGACTTATGCCAAAAAGACTAACCCGCCCTGTTATAACCCTCCCTGCTCCCCAAGGCGGGTTTTGGGTTTTTTTATTTTTTATTATGTAAGTTACATTTTATACCCTTAAAGTTAAGAAGTTATTTACTTTATACATTTTAGTTTTTTATATTTCATTTATATTTTTATTATATAAACACATATAAAATATGTTTAAAAAATACAATTTAATTTTAACAAGTTACACCATTATAATCGTTTATTCGATACATTCGAATGAGCCCAATATTGAATATTTTTGGATTTAATTATGATTTTATATATCATATATGATACATAAAATGTGTTTTATGTTATGTTATATGCTATAAGAAAGAAGTCAAATGACGTAATACAGATATATTTCGTAATAGAAAAGGTGGATTTTTTGGGTGTAGGCTTCCAGAAGTTCAAAAATATTCATCCTAATTTTAATCGGTATAGTTAACCAAAGATATTGATCAAAACAAAAGCTAAATTAACCCGATTTCAATTTTATATTTTCTGATGAAATTTTCTTTTCTATGTTTGAGCCAGTTGTACTATCGATTTGTATAGATGTGTATATAATTTTTTTTAAACGTTGTATATAAATCATTTAGTTATATATAAAGTTGTGTAATTTTAGATGTATAGTTTTAGGTGTAAAAGATGTATACAATTTGTAATTTTAAATGTTTTTGTTTTAGGTGTAAAAATTGTATAATTTTAGATGTATAATATTTGGTGTACAAAACCCGCCACGAGGCGACTTTGTGAGGGTGAAGATAGTTCAAGAGTTTGTTGTGTCAGTTCTCCTAAACTAGATACAACGGCTAGAATAGTAATATTTTGAAACCCTCCCTGGGGCGACTTCTAACACAGAGGGTTCAATTTTTTTCTTGGCCGCCGACTTTATTTTTTTCGGAATCAATTGTTTTGGCCGGATTTTAGGTAACTCGCCCGGTGCGGGTTATTTAGGGCGGGTTATATGGCTATTTTGAGAAATGTAGGGAGAAAATGGCTAGGAGGGTTTACGTATTATTACAAATATTATTGTTTTCTAATCTGATACTTAAACCATCTTCAACCCGACACTAAAAATTTATATAAAAATGATGATGTTCTTATTTTCAATCTAAAATTAAGGCTATGTTTGGCAAACTAGCTAATAAGCTAGCTGTTGATTGATAAGCTATGTAGTAGCTAATAAGTTAGCTTATGAACAAATTATGTTTGGCAAAATCTAGCTTATAGGTATGTAAAATGACCAAAATGGGTATCTTTGAATTTAATAATTAATATTAATAAGGATATAATTGGAAAAAGCTACAAAAAGCTCCCAAAAAGCTACTCAAAGTACCGTTCAAAAAGCTAGCTTGTGGTACATATTTAGATGGACTAACTTATAAGTTATCTTATTTTTGCCAAACACGGCCTAAAACACAAAAGGAATTATGGCCAAAAAGATATCTCTCTACGCTTGGAGGTTGATAAAAAAAAAGTCTTTAAAAATAAAAACTATTATAATATTCAGTTTTTATAATTAAATATATATTTATTATTATTGTAATATAAAAGATGTTTTTAGGATGTTTTTTTTTTTAAGTTGGGTTGGAGATTGTTGGTTTTTAGTGTTCAAAGATCCCACAATTTTTTAGTATTTTTAGTGCTTGGGTTAGAGATGCCCTTGTATCATATTCAATACAACACTAAAAACACAAAAATAGATGTGGAACCTCTCGAACCCAACACCAACTCACGAAGACACTAACCTCTTCATATTACTCTGACAAGTAATTTCAAGAAAGTTACTAATTAAAATGATGTCTATGAATTAATCTTTTTGACTTAGTGATTTTTTTTAACAACAATATATTAAAAAACTAGCAAGATGCTAGAAATTACCACAAAACCCAAACCGATACACCCTGGAATACCAACACAAGAACGAATCCGATCTTCCTAACCAAAAGACTCGTAAGCCACTTAAGGGCAGCCACCGGAAGAACTCGAAACGAAACCCCGACCGACACGCTGAACACGAAAATCCTCTTCAAACCACGACCTGCTTCTAATAAAATTATTACGAAAACCACCTAAAACTATGACCAAACAACCAAACCCGCGAAACTTGAAACCAAAACACGACCACCAAACCACACTTTTAACCAACCTTCCTAACTCAGTAAAAAAATTATGTTTACTTCATCACAAACGACCTTATAAATTAACTTATGAAAACACTTCCTTTTTCCCCAACCATACCTCTGCACTGGATTTATATAAAGACTTTGTTAGGTATATAGAAATCAAAATTATAATTTCTACAATTCATAAATTTTGACCCTAAGGTTGCACATAGCCAACCCTTCCAACCCTCTCACTTTTTAATGCCACATCAGCTGACACATCAGTTTTTTCTCAACCCTCTCTT
>LUCG01079293.1:0-18147 GCA_001633085.1 Carthamus tinctorius | reverse complement strand
TGGAATTGGTATGAGTGTGGATGAATGGTATGGTGGTGGTAAGGTGGGTGGTAAAGCTGATGTAGCAGCTGGTATGAGTGATATGAGTGGTATGGCTGTGGATGGCCTTAGTAATCGTAAGAATATGAAATATGACTTCGAAAAAATTAAAGATGTCATCAAATACAATCGATTTTATAATTCAAAATTGTACAACTAAGACATTCCAATTTATTCTTTTTACTTTTTTTTATTAAACTTTTTATCGCTATTGGTATGACAAAACTTATACGAACTTATTTGATCACGACATTTAATTATGCACAGATTTCAATATCTTATGTATTTTCAGTATAAGTAACTCGGACATACCGTTAATTTTAAGATTCTTTCCTATATAAATATATAAAACAAAATCCCAAAGAAAACAATTGCCGACCCATAAATTCCATTTATATTGCTTCAAATAACTACTTTTGAAAATATTTTAGTCTTTGGTGTTTGAGATACATAAAATGATTGGGACCTTTTGAACCCTATTTGATGTTTGAAAGTTGAAACAACCTTTTTAAGCAAGTTCATGGAAACACTAGTGATGGCTTTTTCTATTTTCCTTCAATCTTGTAAAATAAAAGCATGTGATAAATAAATATAGACTTTTTGGTATGTATTTAATAGGGTAACTATACAATCAAATTTATAATTTCATAATATCATAACATGATATGCTCATATAACAAGACAAAATAATAAATCAGATAAAGTAAGTGCAAACAAGACTTGTTTTCATGTTACGTCGTCACTGATTTTCTAGGAAATGAATTATCTAAGGCTTTGCATACACGAACGTCATTGCAAGTCACGATTGTAGGCTTTGCTCATGATCCTGAGGTATATCTTGTAGTGGGCACAAGCATTTTATTATGCCCTTGTTTTTATCTGCCATGTTACTGCCCTTGTGGTTATCAAATAATAGATTTGATCCGTTAAAAAAATAGATTTGATGACATTTTTAATGAGCAATATATTTTGCCGTATTTAGTGAGCGTGTTATACAGCTTTATCCAAAAATCCAATTGAATAACAAATATCAGAACCATAAAGAACGCAAGTATTTACAATTCAAAGCCTCATGTCATCATCCCAATCGCATACTTCATATAGTAATATCAAAAGTCTTGATATTCCAACATGCATAAAAGTCATAGAGCAAAGAAGATTTAACTTCCAATTCATTATTAGTGTAACGCTTTGTCACGTAAAAGTTTTCAGATTCTAATATGTATTCGACGAAAGTGGTCAGTCAAGAAGATTTAACTTCCAATTCATTATTAGTGTAACACTTTATCACGTAACGGTTTTCAGATTCTGATATGTATTTGATGAAAGTGGACTGTTAAAAATATTTTATATGTTCAATGAACACATTGTAATGTGATCTTATTATAATACTTTAAAATCCTAAAAATAATATTCAACGAAGATACAGTAAAATATTAAAGACTTAAGTCGACACAATAATTATTTTTTAGACATTTCAAATAAATTAGTTGTAATAATGATAAAAGGAATTCAAACTTCTATATACATGATTAAATAAGTGAATATTGGTTAAACATGTTTGGTTGGTATGAATATTGAAAAGGATACCAACCATAGAAAAAGATGAATGCACCAAGAGCCAATTTGGTAGTTGCCTCTTTCCTGTGCTCTTCTTGACCTTAAGAAAGAAACACCCACATGAATAAACTAACCCCAAAT
Source organism: Carthamus tinctorius (assembly GCA_001633085.1). Classification (NCBI taxonomy): domain Eukaryota; kingdom Viridiplantae; phylum Streptophyta; class Magnoliopsida; order Asterales; family Asteraceae; genus Carthamus; species Carthamus tinctorius. The sequence goes on along the minus strand of LUCG01079293.1, from coordinate 16,407 downwards.
GTAAATTTTGTGCATGTAAAATTAGTTGTAAGCCAAATATGTGGAATCTTATCACAATGTTTTCTAATGGTGTGTTCTTGAATTGAGAGAAAAAAAATCAAAAAACAGAAAGAATAGAAATGGAGGAAAAATGGTTTCGTTCATTTGTGTTCTCAAGACGGAAAGAAAAGGAACGAAACAATTTTTTTTTCTCGTATTCATGGATACAAGAAAAAGGAATGGAAGATGTCATTTTACAAATTCATTGTTTAGACAATTGTATAGTTTTGTAATGTTAATAACTTCTTCCTGGGTATTTTTTTTTTATTTCCTTTCATTACTTTTCCTCCTACATTTGAGAGGAAGGTTTCGAAATAAATTTATCATTATTTTCCTTCGAGCACATATTTGAAGTTTTGAGAAAACGAGTTTTTTCAAGGTATTTCATTTCCTTTGTAATAAAGGTTTCGAGAATACAACGTAAAAGAGCCCTTAAAGAGAGAATGACAACTCCAACATATATTGAGGAGAAAGTGTCTGCGGCTAGCCGAAGTAAGGCTTTAGCACTTTGCTTTGATAAGATTACCTATGATATAATTTTTTGTTACGTGCTTCTATATTTCAAGAAATATATAAATACACACACATACAGAGGAATGTTCAAGGGAAAACATCAAAAAAAAAACGAAAAAGCAAGGAACACTTTTTTAGCCCTCCATTTGGATCATGTGCATACTACAAATGACGTCTATACATAAATGCATACAGTCTGGATGGAAGGCTAAGAGGGTATTCCTCAGGGTTTTCCTTAAACTTGACCACATACATACATAGTTACATACATATGTGTGTGTCTGTGTGTCACATATCTAAATCTCACATAAATGGGAATTTTCTTTTCACATTATTTAAGTAATGTTGTATTAACTGTTGATTAAGAGGTATGTGAAGCTTCTTGTAATGGCTCGAAAGTGAATACCTAAATCTTGAACCTTCTTGGTGTTTATTAAGTGGGAATCATTATTGATTATGAGAACTATTTGAACATGATTTTTAGTTCATGAAAAATACCAAATTTGGTTATTACAAGCATATGCATGTATCTATCAGTAACACAGTATTAAGATAAGTACAATTATACATATATTGAAATAAAAAGCCAATTTCGGGTTGCTTTTGACAAAATACAAGTATTAAGATGGCATAAATCAAATCCAATCAGACCGATTCTTGGTGTTAGGATTAGGAAGAATCGTCTCATATCATATTTAAATAGTTGGGCAAAAAATTTGGCCGTATGGCTAGGCGGTTTGTAAATTGGGTTGTTGCATTGTCGATTCTTAGGTCGACAATAGTCTTATCGGAGATAAATTTGGGGCGATTTTCATCCCTTTTGGCCAGTTCAAGCTCTTAAGAGTTGGGGATTTCCAATTTACCCCTCAAAGTTTCTAAAATATTATTCTAGCCGTTATTTTAATTAACTAATTAATACTTATTCAAAATCATAAATAGCCTTGATCTTAATAAAATTCATTTTTACCCAAAAAAAGGTGTAACAAACATTTCTGACAAGATCATATATATTACTTTTTGAAATCACGAATTTGGCCAAAATGTTGATTACTTAACATTCTAAAAGATTAGAGTCAACCTTTAAACTTCATAAAACTATGGTTAGCCTATAACTTATATGGTCTTATGAATGATATTAGAAAAATCCCCTAGACTTTATACTAAGACTTTCAAGACATTATTTTGACACTTTAGTTCCCATTGGATATGAAAATTTGTGGAATCATTTTTGGACCACAAAATCTATATTTTTGACATGTAAATGGTATTTTGGTCGCTTTCAAAGATGTATTATGTTAATTAATTGTTATTTTTCAAGATATGGTTGTATGGGACTTGATTGAGGTTATTATATAACATGGCCGATTCCTAAAGTATGTTTATTCTTTAAATTCGACTAGAGCAAACTAATTATTACGGTTGAAATGAACAAGTTGAATTTAATAGTAACAACTTGCCTCATGTATTGACAGAAATCGGATTTGTAAGCTTTTTATAAGCTCAAAGTAATAGGCTAACCAAATAACTTTAAATCCAACTTAAAATCACGGTGGAAATTAACTAAGCCCTCAACATGGACATGAATTTAAGTTTTTTTTTTTTGGGTAATAGTGGGTTTTCCCCGAAGTCCCGAACGACCACGAGTAGCTTGAAGCTACCATAGTCCGTAGGTGAACCTCCATAGCCACAAACGCTTTTGGCAGTGTCCAAAATTTAAACCTCCCAATAGATAAGAATTTTAACTACATCCTCCTAAGATGTAACAATACGCCATAACCCAAGTTACTATAAATTACTTGGTTACATTATATGAACCTTAACCTTAGGGAAAGGTGGAGTGTTACAAATAATAGGAGAGTTGATAATCAAATGAAAATAAAATATATATTATAGTAATGTTGATATAGATCTTGGTTTCAAATGAAAACTATAAAATTTTGATAACCTAAAAATAAAATTTTTAAGCGTTTACATGATGAGAGTCATTTTCATCATTTAGCAGGTAAGACTATCAGACCTTGTTATGATTCTTTTTATTTTTTGAACCCACAACTACAATAGAAGGGGCACCTTATTAACACACCAAATGTCGTTGGGCTACAAGCCCTTCGGCACCTTGTTAGGCCCTCGGTAGCGCAACCCACAAAACCCACAAGACCGAGCTGCCACATTAGATTTACCCACAAGCCTGAAATAGGAGTGCCACTATCCATAAGCCCGAATACCCAATATATATATATATACACACACACACACGCATATATATATATATATAGGTTCAAATGAGAAATAGAGAAGTGATCTCCACCACTCATCCGGTCAGTAAAGGTGCCTTTGACCGGGTTACCCTCATTTAATCGTCTCCACCCTCCATGAATCGCGTCAATCCTCTGTGATCGCATCCACCGTAACCGGTCAAAGCCGCCTTTATTGATCGGATGGGTGGTGGAGATCTCTTCTCTCCTTATTTTTTTAGCACTTCTCATTTGAGCTTTTCTCTCTCTCTCTCTCTATATATATATATATATATACACACATTTCAATAAAAAAAAGCGAGAGAGGGAGAAAGAGAGAGCGGGCTCAGCGGGCACAGGAACCCTCGCCCGAAACCCGTGGCTAAGCCCACACGGGGGCGTATCACAACCCAGCTGAAGCCTGAAGCCCGCATCAGCAAGCCCGTGGCCATGCCCGAAGGAATTACACAGGGCCTTATGGTTCTTACAGGATAATATTCTTGATGGTTTCCATGCTCAATAGGTAAGGATCCTAATAATATAAATGATCTTGGTTTCAAGTAAACTGTTTAATAAATGACCCCTTAGTATATATATTTTGTTGAAATTTATATCGCATATATTTATCAATAAGTAGGCATTATATAAATAATTTATTGATTATCAAATTATTTTACTGTTCTCACATAATACTTTATCTATTGATATATAATTATAGATCCACTTGTATATAGACACATTGCATTATTGTTAATTATGTGGGATGTTTGACTCAAATGGTTATTTATAATATCTATATACATACATCCAATACTTTATATCTATTATTGTTAGATAACATACTCGTCATCGTAATAAAAACATATTGTATTATGTATGTAAGTAGTAATTGATGTAAAATTGTGTTAGTCACAAATCATGTTTAGTTAGGTACCAATTAGTTGAATATTTTTATAGCATTTTCATTAACACTGATATAAATTAAATACTAATACAAACATACACAGTTAAAGTAAGATGATAGGATGATACTTATGTCATATATGATTTTAGACTGAATTTCATATGTGATTTAGGTTCGCTCGATGTAGGGGATGTGCACGCCTGGCCTGGCAACCTAAAAGCGATTGACCGAACGTGTATGAGATGTCAATTTTAGTCTAAAATCACATGTGATATAAGTGTTATCGTGTTTATGTATTTTGATCATGTTCCCATTTCAAATAGTGTTGAATAAAACAGCTAATACGATACTTTATTCTAAAAGCGCTTTAAAACATGTTAAAACGTCTAAAAATGTCTTATGGACCTATTGTAACACGTATAAGTTTGACGTTTTATTATTTGGTCTTGTAAGTTGTAANGAGAGAGAGAGAAGTGTTCAAATGTGAATTCATCTTTCATTAAGAACGTGGCAATCTGAATCGGCGCCTAAACTTTATTCAGCCTGAATAAAACATGAATATTCAGACTGAATATTGCCATGTAGCGCGATACTAGTAGTCCTCACGTTCACAATGAATGATGAGTTCACATTTGAACTTGACCCTATATATACCCAATGTAATAAATTTGGAAAATGGGCATATTTATTTGTACATTGCCAAACTTGATCCTTGATCTATTTATGATTAATGTGAAGAACAGATGACCGGTAAAGTTTGATTTTTTTTATAAGGTTCATCTGGGTTTGTCCAGGCTACATCCTTGGTAATTTTTACCGAGAGCTAAAGCATGCTCCCCTGGGATTAATACTCAGTGGCCCCTGGTTGCTCACCCCCGGATTCGAACTTGGGTGGGTTTTTCCCCAACACCAAGTCTTAACCAGTAGGCTTGGTCTTTTATATTGGCACATTTTTTTTTAGAAAGGAGACGGTACTCCTGGCAAAATATTGAAAAAAAAAAAGATACACCTAAATGGCGAATGACTCCCTCCCGACGAAGAAAACCCTCCCCAAAGGACAAGCCCTAGAGGGAAAGGAAAACTTCGCTACAGAACAACCAAACATAATTTTATATTTGCACATTTTAATAGATATAGTCTCTAAATTTTAAAAACTCGAGTTTGATCCTTCAATATGCAATTGTTAATTTTCAATAGTTTTGTTTCCTTAATTTTACGGTCGTCAACTTTTTTTCGTTAAATTCAGTTTAATGACATGTATATAATCATTTTTACAATTTTCTTAATTTTATATTAAAATTAAAAAAAGAACAAAATGTATTTTAGATTTAAAAAAGAGGGAAGTTTTCTTTTAAATTAAAATTATAACATGTTTCTTTCACTTTTTTTTCTTACCTTTTTTGTTTTACCATTTAATATTGAAAAATATAATAAGTTTTTTTTTTGAATTTAATACAAAAGTAATGGTAAAAAATTATTGACTTTTTTCGTTTAATTGGATTTAACGAAAAAAAGTTAACGACTGTAAATTCATGGACCAAAACTATTGGAAATTGATAAATGTTAAGGACCAAATATGAGTTTTTAAAGCTTACAGACGATATTCATTGAATATTACAAATGTTATGGACCAAAATTAATCTTTTCTCTAACCATTAGAAAAATCCCTTAATAGATTAATGTCCATTTAATCCATCAAAAAGTCGTACATGAAGTACATGTTTCTAGGCGTGCGAGTGTGACCATGCAAAACAAAAACGTTAGTACGTTATTAGCACTCATGTATCCTAATAAAGATTTTTTTATTAAATATGAAAGTTTTAAGAGTAAATTATGGATTTGGTCCATCTAGTTTTAAATTTGTTGTAGATTCCGTCCACATAATTTGTTTATTCCAAGATAACCTTTATAATTTCTATTTTCATAACATATTGAACCTGCCACTGACAGCTCTTAACTCCCATTTGTTAAATGAGGTGCAATTTAGTCATTTATTTCTTTCTCGTCTTAACTCCCATTTGTTAAATGAGGTGCAATTTAGTCATTTCTTTCTTTCTCTGTTTTTTTGTTTTTTTTCCTGTTTTTTTCTTTCCACTTTGTATTATTAAGTTATTGAATTAGCCCCAACTCTTCCCTTTGAAAGCCTAGACCAACTCTAGCTATTCTTCTCAGGTGAAGATAACTGGATGTCTCTTCTTCAATGAATATCCCATTTCAGCCACCTTACACCATCACACCCGAACACAACGATTGGTAAAAACACTCAATGTCAAACCCATAACCTCAAAATCAAACCCACTTTTAAACGTCAAAATCGAATTTAAAATCAAAATTAAACCCAAGTCGAAACTATAATCACCAAAACTCAAATTTAAACCACAACCACATCAAAATAGGATTGTTCCACATAGGTGGAGGGTGGTGAGTATGGTGGTGTTTGAGAGTAGCGACAATAGTTAAGAAAATGTGCATAATGGTGGTGGTTATGGTGGTGAGATCCATTTCGTCCCATTGCCAATGACTCCCTTGAAAACCATCACCTGCGTCCTCCTTTAAAACCCAGGTGTTTCGTTCCTAACCCTTCATCAATTTTGTCCATGTTATGAACCTATTATGTCCCCACCATGCAATCCAAATGATAACAAAAACTAAATACGAGATGCAGATGTGAATCGCTTTAGTAAGGTTGTCCCTAATTTTTCTCTAGTAATGATTGCTTAACGATGCTTTTGGTTTTCGATTTTGAGTTTTTTGTGATTAGGGTGAGCGTTTTTTTACTTCGATATTGAGGTTTGGGTTTCTGTTTAATCTTGGTATTGGATTTTTGATTTGGGTATGATTTGGATTTGAGTTTTGATAAGATTGTGTTATGTTGTTTAGTGGCTAGAGTAGATGATAAGAAAAGAAAAATGTTTGGCTAGAGAAGACGAAGTTGGGTAGTGTTGGTTTTAGTTTCTAGTTCTAATAGAGAAGTGCACCAAAAGGGGACACTAAATATATTTCTTTTACTATTTTAAATGAAAAAAAAAATAAGCAAAGTTAGTAAAGGGACAAAATGTCCCTAATTTAACGAATATTAGATAAAGTTGTTAGTTATAGAGACCAATCTGTTACAAAGATGCAAATTCTAAGGGCTATTCTGAAATAGACAAATTCTATGACCAATCCAAAAAAACAAATTTAAAACCCACATAAACCAATTCCATAACTTACTCTAAAATAAAAATAATACATATACAAATTTTGCCTAATTAAAAATAAATTAATAATATCAAAGCATTAGTAGCCTAGTGGTCGGTAACATCATTGGGAGGAACAGTGGATGTCATCCCNGATTCATGGGGTGGGCATGTGGCGATACCTTGACCATGGGTCAGCTTTCGGGTCGGTCCATGGTCGCCGAGGATTAGTCGGGTGCCCGTATGAATCCCGGATACCTCGCCGACTTCGTATCGGGACGTGTACGTGAGTTATCTGTCGTTCACAAAAAATAAATTAATTAATAAAATCATTTTAGTCTAAAATACTCGTGTCCGTAATGATTGAGAGAATATGGGCTTCGGATTCAAGATTCAAGATCCAATATGTCTTTAACATCTAAGCCAAATATATATCATATATAAAATAATTAAAAATATAAACAGAAAAAGTCAACTTGTAAAAGTCAGATGTGTCGTTTTCCATTTTACCTATTTCCTAATTATTGAAATTTATTACAATATGTTAAATTGGTTATTAGTATACTTGGTATTAAGTAACACCATGTTATTTTGAAAATCCAAATAATGTTTCGTTTGATATCAAGAGATGGAACGACGTATGAGAAATAGAACTAAGTAGAAATAAGATTTTCATTCCCTCCAATTCAGTCAGAAATGAAAACTAATAGATCTGCAGAAATGATTCTATTATATAATATCAAAATCAAACAGCAGTTTTCATTATCATGCTCATTCCTTAACTCTCCAATACCTCCAACCAAACGGCCCCCCTAAGTATTCACATCCATCAAACTTATACAGTGATATTTCAGGACCTAATAAATTTTCACTATAGCAGACGAACATGACGAAGACCCATGTAAACCATATGTACCTTAATGGTCCAACACTATAATACACAAATCTTACTTCGATAATACTGTGTACATGAAAACCTTACGGTTTATAATTGAATAGACTTCACAAATCAAAAAAATTCGTTTGTTATAAAATGTGCATTATAGTTTTTTAGGTGAGGTTTATTCCTTACGTTGTATTCTCGAGTTTTTTTTAGGGAGGAAATGGAGGGAAAGGGAAGGAGAGTAGGAGGGAAGAAAAAAATGTTGTGTTCTCGAGTTTTTTAAGAAGGGAAAGGAAAGGAAAGAGAGAAAAAATAAGGTTGATTTTCCTTCCAAATGTGAGAGAAAAGGAAAGAAAGTAAATGAGAAGATAAAAAATAAATTAAAAAATTAAAAAGATTTATAAATTTACATATATACCACATCAATTACATTCTCTTGTAAAATAAATAAGGGTATATTCGTAAAAGTAACATCTTTCCTTTCCTTTTCTCTCCTACTTAAGAACGTGAATTTTTTTTTCTTTTCCCTTCTTTACTTTCAATCTCAAGAACACAAATAAAATTATTTTGTTCCTTTTCTTTCTATTCCTTTCTTTTCCTCCCCCTCCCTTCTCTTTCTCTTCTTTCCTTCCTTACAAAAGTCGAGAATATAGCGTAGATTATTCAAAACTTAATAAGAATATTACATTATTTATTGTTGGGTTTTTGAAGAGATAAAGATTAAAAATACAAGGGTCCATCTTGCCACTTCTTGAAATTGATAAAAATGAAACGAAAAGGGCAAATAACAGATGGCATATTTAGTGGTGGATCCATAATTTTTATCAGAGATAGTACATCTTAGTGAATTATATTGTTTCGGAGAGATTTTACTAAGGTTTTTTGTGTCATTTTATTTCAATTTTTTATTGATTTTAAGAACTTTTTCTGTTTTTAGCTGATGCTTCTAATATTTTTAGATATGAGGGAGCATCACTAAAAGTTTTGCGAGCACCTTTCATATCCACTTGTGAAAATAAATTAAGCAGATGCACAGGACCCTATTTACGGCTTCATAACCCAGCCCCTAGGCATACTAGCCGAAAACCCTAAAGGAAAATAAAAACTATGAGTGAAGTTGTAAAGAGATGAGGTCAAAGGTTGTGGCATTTTCAGATAAAATAATTACAGTAAGTCATGGTTGTTGATTGGTTTATCTAAACCTTATCCAATTTATATAAAACCGACTTTATAACAACATAAAGAATGCAACTTAAAATAAATTTTTTATCTTAAAAATGACGTGAATTAGTTGAAGAAAAAATAATTATTAATAATAAAAATAATTCAAATAAAATAGTAATTCTTCCTCCTCCATACATATTTCTTTACTTATGCATTATAAAAATTATATATATATATATATATATTAATCACATGAAATCAACATTATTCTCATCTAATTTTAATCAAATAGATCAATGTGAACCAAATTTGTAAAAGAATTTGAATAATCTAGTCATAAGGGGTGAGACTCTTGTTTACATCCCTCTAATCTTATTGTCAATAAAACGAATTTTTTAACAAGTGTGAAGCGTGAGATAGAAAGTCCAGGTACAGATGTCAAGTAATAATATTAAATGTGTTTTTACTTGTCGTATTTAACATCGAACATTTCTTTAAAGATGTTGATGACTCTTTTCGAAAATTGCTTGTGGTGTTGCAAAGTAGCCCACTTGTAAGGGAAATTTGGAAATTGGTCATTTTGATACAAAATCAGTTACCGTAAGACTCTAACTTGCCTTTCCAGGAATTATACTTTATTTAACCAAGTCTCGTCAATTGGATGAAAGTACCAAGACAATTAACATACTTTTGTTACGATATGAACTTTTCGGTTATACATCTTGTTAAACATATCATCTTAATGACGTGTTCAGTTACAAACTTAACTTTGGTTGTAACCGTGTAACACATGACATATTCATCAAGAAATGAATGTGATGTTCGCATTCACAATATCATGAATATCAGAATATGTGATTCATGATGAATAACATTTTCATATTCATCATGAATATTCATCCAAAGAGAATCATGTGTCACTTTGTGGATGGTTTTCAGGTTCCTAATGGGACTTTCTTCTCTCTCTCTCTCTCTCTCTCTCTCTCTATCCATATGTATATAAGATTACATGATAATGGTCGGAACTAGTCGTATGGGGTCGACACATAGCAATTCTCACAAGTCCAAACCCATATGGTCATGGTTGGGTTAGTTAACTGCCTTGATGACAGTTATTTTTTGCTTTAACGACTTATTAATGTGAGGTTGATTCAATCTAGAAAAAATTACATATAAATTGTTGAGAATTTAGGAAATAATTTTTTATATAAGATTCTCTTTTTGTTATTTAGGATTCCTTTGAATACCTTAATAATACAATTAGTAAACACATTAAGGATTACTTTTCTTATATTAGACCAAAACATTAAAAAGACCAAATTGTTGATGATCCCTTCATAGTTGACTTTCATAGGTTCAAGATTCTCAATGAAAGAGTATGGGTACCACTTGCTTTGATCATATTCAATCTCATCAATTATATTATTTTATATGTTTTATGGATAATACAATAATTTGATATTTATAGTATATTGTTAAACCTTTGTATTTTTTAATATATGCAAAACAATAATGTATATTTTCTTATATCAAATTTACATTAACAACGATTTTCTATCTCAATCTTTGTGCGAAATTGTAATTAGTAAAATTGAGCGTTTGGAGCGATGCAACAGACATGATAAGATCGATTTCAATTTAATTATAATTTGTTATTTAAATATATAATTCCTTTAATCTATTTTTAGACGAACCGGTCATGATTTTTTTTGGACAGATAACGACCATACTTTTTCGGATCGCACCTTTTCCAAACCAGGCCAAATCGCTAGTTCAAGCTTTCTTCAAACCATATCAATCAGACCTTTTTTCCCCCGGATTAACCCATTTGCAACTCTAACAATGTGAAATATCATAAATATATAATAGCATGGATTTCATTTTGAAATTTGATAAAAATACTTTTGAAATAACTTAAAATTTTGATGATGAAAAGCCCTAATATAATCAACTATAGGGTTAGTAAACCCCATATTATAGCAAATGTGACGTTTTGCTGACGAGGATAACACCATTTTATAATGAATATTATTAATTATATGGAATCTTGACGTTGTCTTCAGATGGCACGAAAAGATTTTGAATTGTTGAAATATGTTGACGATTCTTTATACACAGTGATATAGTTCATACTTTATATTTTGTGTGTCGTTATCAACCTTAAAATCATAAGAATTTATCATAGTTTTTAACAAAATAATGTTGTATCAAATTAAAAAAAGTGTAAAGTCAAATTTTATCCATTTTCAAATGAAGGTCTAAGTGGAATATAATAATATGCATGATTAAAGCTTTATGTGTGGTTCACCCGATCTATTTTTTTATAAACAATCAACAATTATAAAAAAGACTTAAATACATAAGTTAGATATTAATATATATATATATATATATAGTATTAGGTTCAAATGAGAAGTGCTAAAAAAATGAGAAGTAGAGAAGTGATCTCAACCACTCATCCGGTCAATAAAGGCGGTTTTGACCGTGGTCCCCCCCTTTAATAATCTCTACCCCCACACCCCACACACACATTATATACATATTATCTACATACTAGCAGACACATAAAATAGTCATCAACTGCACCTTATACCTCTTTTTGATTATAGGCATATAGTTAAATACTTAAATACTCAACACAATAATTGACTATTATACTAGTTTTGGTGGTTCATCTCACTTCATCATAACGATCTTGAGTTATTGATGGGTTTTATGTTGTAAGATTATTTTCTTGATCGTTGCATTGATTATAATATTTATTGTAACAATATTTTATTAGTTTTTTTAAGGGTGTCTTAGGCTATGTCTAAACTAATCCTAACAAATTGTGTGGTTCTATGATTTGTCCTGAAAGACCATTTCTAATGTATTTAATATGTTCAAGTTAATTCATAATTGAAGTTAGAACAATGTAAAATCATAATTTTAGGAGCAAAATAAAATCACCGAAGACAAACAAACTAAACGTATAACCATTTGCAAGTGCAACTGTGGAACTGCCATTAAGGGAACTTGGAGAACCCAAGTGGGATATAATTATAGGTTATGTTTTAGGATAGACCCGCGTAGTTTTATATGATTAGGTGAAGGAGTGCATTGAAAGAAGAAGCATGAGAGGCTGGTAATCGAATTAAGGGGAGCAATTGTTGAAGGGAATTTATCTCGTCTCTTGATCGATTAAGCAGGAGAATTACGAACCACAATCTACTCTCTCTCTCTCTCTCTCTCTCTCTCTCTCTATCTCTCACAAAGGCAACCTGACAAAAAAGGCGAAGTCTTGAGTACATGAGGAAGGAACAAGCAGAAGAAGTTGCAGCAAACTCTAGGAGTTCTTTTATTATTTATAGTATTAAGATCAGAGTTCTTAATAAGTTGTTTTGTACCCCCTCATGGGAAATGAGGGTGTTACATACAATAAGTACATACCACAATAAAATTACATTGTCGTATCAAGTCGTATTTATCTGGTGTAACAAACATGTAAGAGTGTTGAATTTGAAAAAGAAAAAACCATAATTATATTCGCTTAAGTAGTTTGATTATTTTAAGTAAACATAAGCTGCCAAGTTTTAACATTATGTTTATATATTTCCATCTGGTCAATCATCTCTCGGATTGGTAATATGTCTGGTTTTCTAGTCCTGCATGGTAAATTTAAGGTTCGAGAAAAATGATTGCAGTAATGACATGACAATGTTTTTTTTTTTTTCGAAATTTGGAATAGACCAATGGCTAATTAACCAAAGAAATATAACTAACCTATTACACATAATCGATCGCATGCCTAACAGAATCCATCACAAACTATTACATGTGAAATATCGAATAAAATTTCAACAAATCAAGTAAACAATTATCAGAAACAAATAAACCGACATGAAATTGAAACTTCACTTTTCGTACAACACAATAACACATGTATGAACCAAATCAACAAATAAGTTGGAATATTGTTTTTATGATGTCCCTTTCCAATTCTTTTTAGGGGATGGAATAATTAAAGAAAAATAAAGCTACATCCCACTTATTTATAAAAGAAAGCAATAGGAAAAAAGGCCACATTTAGGGGCTCATAAGTTCCTCTTTTGGTCTTTTGTGTTACCACCATCAAATTTCACATGTTTTTTAGAATAACATATATTATAATGTCTTTTAAGGTATCATTTCCAAACATCACAAACATTGTGTGCATTTATTCCAATGAAATCATTTGAATTAAATTAGAGTTTTTGAAAATATGAATGTTATTGTCCCATATCGATTTGAACCAAATCTTTACTATATATGTTGGAACTCTCCTTCTCTCTTCAAGGGCTCTTTTGGAGATTACATCTAGGGGTTCCACATATTCTCACATGGTACCAGAGCCAAGGTCTACCACTCTAGGGACTGAGACGCCCAGGGCAATCTACTCTCCTAGCCTGTCTCTATCCGGACCTCCAACCCTCTCGTGGCCCTTCTTGGCCCTTCATCTATCCTCTGTTGGAGGGGGCGTGTTAGAGTTTCATATCGGCTAGACTTGGACCAAATCTTCACTATATATGTTGGAACCTCCTTTATCTCCTCAAGGGCTCTTTTGAAGATTAATCTAGGGATTTCACATATTCTCATAATGAAATCTTGATATCTAATGTTGATGTATGTGAGAGAATTTTATAGTAAATATTTTAGTAGAATATTAATAAGTTGAATTGGAAAGTTTGGTTTGACAATTTTATAAATGTGATCAAGAAATTATCAAGAAGGACAATTTATATCAAAGTTTTAATTGAAAGGTAAAAAGTATAGATATTCGAGATATTAGAACTATTGAATACTTATAAAAGTTATATACTCAAGAAAAATACTAATTTTTTAGGTTATAAATAATTACTTTTTCAATTTTCTATCTTAATTCCTCCTACTAATTTTTCATCACAGACCCCGTCAACCAAAAAACAAAAAAGGTATCCTGTAATCAACTAAGAATCGAAAAAGAAAATTTTCAAAATCAACCCGAATAACTTAAAATGTCCCTCGAAATCGATAAAAAAACTAAAAGTCTCTTAAAATGAACCAAAATGATTTTAAAAGTCCCTCAAAAAGATAGAATTTGGCTAAAAACACATCGAACGACTTTATGGATCTTTAGTTTATCTTATTGGTGCCCCCACCATAAAAAATTCCTAGACCACTGGTTTTTAGCATATATATAAAATTAGGGCTAACAAAAACTGACTCAACCCGAACCCAACCCAATAGTAGCGGGTTGGGTTGAAATTTTCAACCCATTTAAGATAAATGGGTCAATCCGCCTAACCCGTTTATTTAATGTGTTGGGTTGTGTTGAAATTTTCAATTTGTTTACAACCCGAACCCAACCCATTTACAACTTGATTTCAACCTACTTACAACCTGTTTTCAACCCACTTTTAACATGTTCTTTTACCCATTTACTATAAATATATAATCTTATTTTACATTTTATTTTGTATTCATTTTGTTTATGTTTTATTAACACTTTGAACAATTTATTCTAATTCATTGTTGATTACGTAAATTAAAGTTTAAATTAAATAGATCAACCCAGGTTTAACCAATTTATTTAATAGGTTGTGTTGAGATAACCATAAGCAGATCAACCCGCTACTAACCCATCAACCTAACAAATTGGGTTGGTTAAAAGTCTCAACCCATTTAATTAAACATATTAGGTAGGGTTAAGATTTTCAACCCATTAATAAATGGGTTCATCCGAAGCCAACCCAACCCAATCTATTTACACCCATATAAAAAATCATATGTAATCAAACATGATGCACTAATTTTTAAAATCTCATAATTCAAAGGAGTTCTTAAAAGAAAGTTCACCATGTAACAAACATATTATATGTAATAAAAAAAAATTTATTAAAACATGTGCCCTTAGGCTATGTGTACCAGGAGGTGGGGCTCGGCGGGCAAAGCCGGCGGGCTGGCGGGCTGGAGCGGCCTCCGGTATGCCACCAGCGGGCTTGACAGGCTGCAAGTATAGTGGTGTGGCCACACCGCTGTTAACCGCTGGTGTGTGTGTGTTTTGTGGGTGGTGTGTGTATAGGGTGTGTTTAAATAATTAAAAAGTGAGAGGGTTATGAGGGTTCGAGTACTAACCAGAGAGGGCTCCAGAGGGCTTATTGTGGGGTTGTGGAAAAACTGATGTGACGCTGATGTAATAGTAGGATTGTGTTTTCATAAAAATAATAATTGAAAGCTGCCTAAATTCTTTTTGACTTTTTTTTTCTTTTTAATAATCCACCATAGGAACAATGATTAGCAAACTACACTATTTTAAGCTATTCATATCATTTAATTTGATATTTCTAACTTGTACAAAAACAACCCTATATTTTCCATAATTTATAAAAATTTAAAACTAGAATTATATTATTATCGGATGACTCTTCAAATATCCAAAATTATTAGTTAAATATATACGTCATAACGATTACACTTGATAGACTTATAAAAAATCCAAAATTAAGAAAAGCGGTGTAAAATGTCCGACCTTAATTAAGCATAATCCGATATCATAATCTTTATAGAGATCGAAGTATACTAGTCTTGTCAAAACTCAAAATGTATGTGTGAATTTATTTCAAGTTAAAGCTTTGTTAGCATAAAGACCACCAATTAGGTTCATGCCTGAATGTTTACAAATTTATATTATACTTTCTATGTTTTAAAATTACTTGTTAAATATTTAAGAGTTTTTTTTTTTTTTGTCTTTTACTGATGTCATATCCTTACTCGTCAACTTATTTAAGGGTGTGACTCTGTGCTAATAATTGTTTACGTCTTCAACTTTATGCTAATCCTTGTTTCATATTACACCAAAAATTCAATCTGCTTGGTAGAATCCGTAAGAAACAAATGGAGAGAGTTTTGACTTCAAATACTTTGGCAACATGAATGAAATGGAAATTAGGATTCAAGTGCGATTATCCTAGGGATGAGCTCGGTTCCAATCCCGGACCGAATCGGACCGGAACCGGTTTGGACCGAAACCGAAATAATGTTTTTCTTAAGACCGAATACCGAACCGTATACCCCGGCTCGGTACCGGTTCGGTTTCCGGTGCGGTTCCGGGAAATCCGGTTCTAGTATCGGTAGGACCGAATTTTGGGACGAGTTTCGGAAATTGCAAATTTCAATTTTTATAGCAACACTAAAACTCAACAAAGTAGATCAAAAAGTGTTAAACTAAAACTTCAACAACCGACGTAAAAAACGAATTCCGGATTGAAAAACCCACATAAAAAGATGNAATTTGTTGGAACAGAATACAAACCAATTTTGGGTATGATTAAAGAAACCAATTTTTGAGATGGATTTGTTGTTTAGGCTAATTTGATATTTTGATTTAATTGAATGATTTATAAGAATCTTGATTGGAAAATGAATGGTTGAAAAAAGAATGTTTTATGTTTTAAAATAGTTATTAAATGGGTTAAAAAGTTTAAAATAATTAAT
>LUCG01079287.1:0-10514 GCA_001633085.1 Carthamus tinctorius | reverse complement strand
ATGAACAGTGTTTTGGGGCTAAAATGTAATTTCTCCAAATGTCCGTAGCTGCTGTTCATAAACAATGTTTTGACTTCATATAATCGTACTATATGTAGTATATAATGTAGTATATAATAAAATAATTACACCAAAAAATATTCAATATTAGGCTCATTTCGAACGTACCAAGTGTACGATTATAATGGCGTAATTTGTTAATTTTAGAACGTGTTTTTTAATATGTTCCAACCAATATAAGATATATTACTGAAACATAAAATAAAATATAGAAAACTAAAAGTATAAAATGATAAATATTATAAGTTTAGGGTTAAAATGTAGTTTCTACAAATCGATTAAATTGGCGTAATTTGTTAAAATTAAAACGTATTTTTTTAACATGTTCCAACCAATATACGATATATGAGTAAAATGTAAAATGAAATATAGAAAACTAAAAGGTATAAAGTATAAAGTGAATAAATATTATAAGTTTAGGGGCTAAAATATANATATAATCGTACTATATATAGTATATAATAAAATAATTACATCAAAAAATATTCAATATTAGGGTTATGTTTTCATTTGTTAATATTAGAACGTGATTTTTAACATGTTCCAACCAATATACGATATATGACTAAAATATAAAATAAAATATAGAAAACTAAAAGTATAAAATGAATAAATATTATAAGTTTAGGGGTTAAAATGTAGTTTCTACAAATCGATTATAATGACGTAATTTGTTAAAATTAAAACGTATTTTTTAACATGTTCCAACCAATATACGATATATGAGTAAAACGTAAAATGAAAGATGGAAACGTAAAAAATATAAAATGAATAAATATTATTAGTTTAGGGGGCTAATATGTAAATTTAAAAAATAGGTATAAGATTCAGGTCGGTTGGAGCGTATATATAGTATATAATAAAATAACTACATCAAAAAGTATTCAATATTAGGCTCATTTCGATCGTATCGACGATACGAATATAATGGCGTAATTTGTTAAAATCAAAAAGTATTTTTTTAACGTCTTTTAGCCAATACACGATATATGACTAAAACGTAAAATGAAATATTTAAAAGTAAAAGGTATAAAGTGAATAAACCTTATAAGTTCTAAGTTTAGGGGCGTAATATTCAATATTAGGGTCAGTTAACTACATCAAAAAGTATTCAATATTAGGCTTATTTCGATCGTATCGATGATACGAATATAATGGTGTAATTTGTTAAAATTAAAACGTATTTTTTAAACATATTTTAGCCAATACACGATATATGACTAAAACGTAAAATGAAATATTAAAAAGTTCAGGGGCCAAACATGTAATATTGGAATTGGATTAGGCTAGACCCGGCTGGAGCAACCCGCGGGTCAACAGCCGGGTCAAGGTTGGGTTTGGGTCAAAAAGGAAGAGAGGAAAAGATGGGTATGAGTCGGGTCGGGTCGGAGCTGGTGGGTCGGTACGACTGCTGATTGTATATATTAGATAATAATGGCTATATTAACACGCCTATTCTTTTACTTTTACCGTTTTACGGTGGTTTGTGAATTTTTTGGTATTTAATATATTATTTACGTATTTAATTTTTTATCGATTCAAAGAACAAAAATTATTAAAATTTTAATAAAGGTGGCCTTGGTTTCTATTTAATGTGACAAATAATAATTTGTTTTTTCAATTTAGAAATTTTCTATCAACATAAAAAAAAATTTTCTTAAAAATCAATGTCATAAAGTTCTATAATAAAATAAAGGGTGCTGTTTGGTTATGGAAAATTTTTTGGTTTTGCAAAAAAAAAATTCTAAAAAAAATGAAATTTTTTAAAAACGCGTTTGGTTGATTCACTTTTCAAAAGTTTTCTAGGAAAATAAAAATTTTCTGTTTTCTAAACATTATGTAAATTGGAAAA
Organism: Carthamus tinctorius; assembly: GCA_001633085.1. Classification (NCBI taxonomy): domain Eukaryota; kingdom Viridiplantae; phylum Streptophyta; class Magnoliopsida; order Asterales; family Asteraceae; genus Carthamus; species Carthamus tinctorius. The sequence continues at coordinate 8,602 of LUCG01079287.1, read as the reverse complement.
CTGATTTTAGTAGTTTTTCAAAATTTTCTAAACGTGTTTTCTAATTTTCTAAATTAAAAAAATGAAAAGTCTATCATTTCAACTAAATGCATTTTCTAAAATTTTCATTGAAAACTGAAAATGAAAATTTAACTCTATTTTCAAAAAACGTTTTTATAGGAAATGAAAACAGTTTTACACAACCAAACGCACCCAAAAAGTGCATACACAAACTATTTTTTTCTTTTGAACGTTGTTAAATGGGTTGAAAAAATTATTCACTTGTACAAATTAGGAAGTAAACCAAGATTTGTTACATTTCGCTCTTATTTAGAAGAATTACCTTGCTAATTTTTCTGGTTCCATCCCTACGTATAACTTACAATATTAAAGCATGTTGGATGGCGTGATTTAAAATGTTTTGCTCATCCACCACAAACTTCTCTACGCTATATGGGACCTGATTTACACCAAAACCCACCACCTTGTTGCACACAACAGATATTTGAAATCACCCTTGTTAATTCATGCTCTGATACCAATTGTGAGTCCACAATCAATGAACATAGTCTAGAACAACAATCAATCAGCAATCATAGAAAGAAATAAGAATGAAAACCATGGATTGCATTGATGTTTCAGTAAGAGAATAGAATATTCAGTCGCCAACACTATTTTCTTGTAAGATACAATGATAGCTTACCCTAAAAGATAATGGAATGTTTCCTTAACTAGTAGCAACTAAAACAACATAAAGACAATTACAAGAAGGACCCTAAAGTTTAGATAATTACAAAACAAACCCTAAACTTTTATTTAACATAAAATAAGATCTAACAGTAATATTCTCTTTTGTTATGCATGGGGTATAAATACCCTTTTTACCTTGTAAGCTTGTATGACCTCGAGCATATATACAAATTACATTTTGACCATATTGACTTTTTCTCTCTATGTGAATCTGTTCCAATCTCATACTTGTGATCTAGATTGTTGTTTCTCTTGATTGAATTGTCAGATTGCTGACCTAACAGCTCCTCCCACACATCACTATCTCTCACACTTTCCCATGCACTGACACTACTTTTCGACCACATCAGATCACCCAAAGTTTCCAATGCTAACGGGAGCCCTTTGCACTTGTTAACTATCTCCTTTCCAATAGACTCTAGCTCCTTTATGTTTTCCCCCTCACTTCCATTTCCAGGTGCAAATGCAAGGTTCTTGAATAATGACCATGACTCCTCTTTAGATAAACATTCTAGTTGATGTCGTAACTCGGGAACCTTTGCCATCATTCTACTACTTGTATGACTTCGTGTGGTCACCATAACAATGCTACCTTTTGCTCCACAAATTAGTGCTTTACTTAATTCGTCCTACTTTATCCTCTCCTCGATCAATACGTCATCCAATACAAGAAGAAATCTTTTCCCCTGTAACTTGTTTCGAAGCTCTACCTGCATCGGATCCAACTCTAATAGTTCATATGGGGTTTTATTTATGGATTGAATGATTTTTCTAGTTAAGTTCTTAACTTGAAAGTCATTAGAGACATACACCCATGATTGTAACTCAAAATGTGCCTTCACCCGTTCATGGTTGTACACTAATTGAGCTAGAGTAGTCTTTCCCAAACTCCTCATTCCCCAAATAATGTAGACCCAAAACCCTTCAACGTCATATCCGATTATATCTTTGCTACATATTTTTTCGACCACCGTCTTCACCTCCTCATCTCTTCCATAAATCTTGAATAGAGGTACTAGTGAGGAAGTTTCCATATTTATGGTCTTCTGCATCACTAATACAAATGACCTAACTTCTGTATGTCTAACGAGATAAGATGTTATCCTATCGAAAAGAGAGACGAGCAAGAGAGAAACTAGTGAAGAAGGGATGTGCAACTATTGCATGAGATTGATCTTTGTACATAAGAATCATACATAACTCAAATACAAAAACACTATCAAGACTGTTCAATCATATCACTTTAATATAACAATCGGAAGACAATGTCATATTACATTTTATCTCTCAGACATGCATCACCATTGATATAAAATTTTGAAAATGCTACAAGACTTCCTATAAATATAGATTGGTTTTAAGGGTAATGTTATGCTTTGACGTAGGACAAATAATTAGAATACTATTATCTATAATTAATAATTGAATCCTTAAAGTAATTAAGATCACTACTGGACTTTTAAACATTAATGAAAGCGTGAATATGTAATATGTTTTCAAAATCTTGTCAATTAATGTCATAAAACCAATCAATTTTTATGACAATAGATTTCTCTATCATGTTTCCTAATTAATAATAATTCTTATTAGGCAATTTAATTCTTCTATACAATAAAGCCCCTTCTACAAGCAACATAGGGCTTTGGACATTGAGCAGTGTTGATATTGATTCTTATCTTGGTCCCCATATTCCATGATGTAACTTTAAGTTCATGATATGACTTTTGTACCTTTCATATGCATCCTTCACATGTTTATATAACATCCGAAAAGCATTATAGAAACTTGATGTGGAGCTGCTAGGATGGGGACCACATGATAAACATTTGACTATTTTAGCTGTCGATCCTAATAGAGTTGTTATTTATTGAGAGAGAAGTTTCCTCGAACATATATCAATTGGTTGGTGCCACCATCGACCACCACTGTTACAAGAGATGGAGCCATAATTCTAGTTTAGAAGGGGCTACAGGATGTCAACTAAAATGAACTTAGATTGTTAACCGAAGGTATTCAAACAATAAGTTAATGTATGAGATGCATTTAAGGGGCACTGATTGTCAATACCTCGTGTACACTGAAAGGAATTTTTAGTTGAGATGATTGGATATTTACAATATTGAGATCGTCGGGGAAAAAGAAAACTCATGAAGATTATGACTTTTAAAAGTCTATGAAATATTAGAAGAATGATAGATGTTTTAATATTATAATGTTAATTGAAGTCCAAAATATATTTTTATCAAGTAGTTATGGATATCCTATTTATAACTATTGTTCTTATAGGACTTAAAAAGAAGAAGAGAAATTATATTTCCTCCTACTTTTTCCTCCTACTCATTTGATCAAGACAAGTGTTAAAATCAATGAATGATATGAGGAAAGAGAATTAGTGGATTACACATGTCATTTAATCAAGTAGGTAGGAGGAACAGTTTGAGGAAAAAGTAGGAGGAAATATAATTTCTCAAAAAAGAAGGGTGTGTTTGGTATGCAGACAGGACATGACAGGACAGAACAGGTGTCCAGCGTTTGGTAAGACATGACAATATAGGACAGAACAAGTCTGAACATGTTAAAATGACCAATTTACCCCTGATGAACTGCTTATTGTTTTATTATTAAATAATCAATTTAAATGAATAATAACAAATAATTTAAAACCATCTAACACAATAATTGCTATAAGAAAAAACTTCACATTCATAACAAAAACAATGTTTTAACATTGGATAACAATAGACAAACACAAGCTAAAATGTTTTAACAATGTATACCAAAAGACATAAACACAAAAGCTTAATATTTAGCATTGTGTAACAACAGATCTAAGCACAAATGTTCAAATTATACCCAACTTTTCAAGTATGGTTGTCACAAATAATGGCTTGAGCCTATCAGCCATGCCATTCCAAAAATGTAGTTGAATCGGATTGTCTGCAAAATGCACACCAATAGCAATGTATTGCCTATCATCAAACCCATCTTCTCCAACTCTTCGGGTAAAGTATCCAAACCTGGAGTACCAACAACCGATACCAACTTACCCACTTCCTCGGATACCTAGTTTAAGTCTTTTTCAATCATCGTATATATATTCTCAGAATCCCTAGCTTTTCTCTTTCTTTTCTTTGATGATGTTTTTCCTTCTTGTGGAATGTGAGATGCGGAAGCACCATTTGAAGGAGTAGGCAAAGGCCCGGTAAGTCATCCGTATCGGCACCGACCTCGCATTCAAGGTTGATGTTCTCCATTGCATCCGCAGCATATTCCGCTAATGATCACGTAGCTCGATCTTTAGTCGCTCATATTGTGGAAACGGTTTGTTAGCAATGTAGTTTTTGTTTGGATGTTTCTATTAAAACAAACAAAAAATGCATAAAATTAGATTTATTACCTTTAATAATGTTAAAAATGTGAAAGCAATTACCAAATAATAATGTTAAAATTAGATTTGTTACCTTTAAGTATTCTTCCACAACTTGAGCATCTACGTTACACATTGAAGCGTATCATTCCAACCAAACCCACTCGTATTTAACATGTCATATGCAGCTGAGTATTTATCTTTGAGCCACTTCATTTTGTTTTGGGCATGTTTTGCCGTAATGTTGAGCCACGGGATTATTTCGTGCAATTTTTGAGCAATTTGCTCATATGTTCCACTATGGAAGCAACCATTATCACTCCTCTCACCAACATCGACTATCTCTTATAAGATTAAGATCAATGCATCCTCTTCTGCAATGGTCCAATTACGTATATCCGCCATCTGAAATTAAATTACCAAATAACAATTGATTTATATAAAAAATCAACAATATATCAACACATTACAATAACAACATTTAAAATAGATCAACAATTACAATAATTTCGTAATAAAATAGATCAAATACATTATGAGTACAAAGTTTTAAAAGACAAGACATCAAATACAATACGATAACAACATTTTAAAAATGAAATAATAAACTATAATCTTCTTGACATCTATGACTCAAACATTTCTTGGGCTATGTCATCCCTCCATTGAGTCTACTCATTACTTAATTCCACAACATCAATAGATTCCGCATCATTAGATTCCAACGTCTCTTCCCCGATAGGCATATCTTCTAGTGTGAGTATCGTGTTTTCCTCCATAGCAAGAGACATGTGCATTGTAATAAAATTATGTAGCAAAGTACATGATAATACCATTCGTCCTTGAAGTTTTATTGGATAGAAAGATGGGCTTCGTAGTATGGCCCAACGTTTCTTCAAGATACCAAAATATCTTTCTATGATATTCCTAGCTTGTGAGTGCTTCATGTTGAAGTATTCTTCCTTGTTCGTAGGTGTATGACCAATGTGTTCCGACTCTCGTAAGTGATGCCTAGTACCTCTATATGGTGCCAAAAATCCATTGCTATTGACATATCATGCATCGGCCAAGTAGTAATTACCCAATGGGACCTTGAAACCATTATTCCTTGTAACTGCATCTCGTAATACTCTAGAATCGGTAGCTGAACCTTCCCAACCAGATAAAACATAAACAAATTCCATGTCTCGAGTGCATGCACCAAATACATTAATCGCAATGTTTCCCTTTCTTGTTCGATATATTGGTTTGTCCGACTCCAGTACAGTCACTTCAATGTATGTTCCGTCTTTTGCTCCTAAACAACCATATAAACAAAATAGTTTTGTTTTAATTAAATGTTTTTAACTATGTACAACGAATAATGAGAAATATTATCAATGATTACCTTAAATGGTTTCCATCTTCTGACAGTGCAACCATCCTCTACCGAAGTTGGTTTGATAAACAAGTGACCTTGCAACCGTAATAATGCACTTAAAACTCGGTGATTATACCTACTATTGTTTCTCCCGACCTAAAAAATCTAACTTGAAGACATCTATTTTTGGTATGATGTGCTAGTATGTTTAAAAATGTAGCAACTTGCTCTTCAATTGTTACGTTACCATCATCTAATAAGTCGCCACGAGTATTTAGCAACTCACACAAAATAGCAAATGCATTCTTATCTATTCGCAACTCATTCACACAAATAATGTCACTTTCACATGTGATGCGTTAAATTTCTAGCGATCAAACAGTTGAGACACCTACCTTGGGTAAAGTCTTAGGTGGGGAGAGCTTTAGGAATACGGAAATACGTGAATCGAGAAGTACGTTGATAGCGACAAGAGTTCTCATATATGGTCCATTTATAAATCACTTAGCTACTGAGATATAAATGCATCGTCACCGAGTATACTTGGACCTATTATCGATGTAACGATTAATAAATGTTATGGTACGTATGCTAGTCTATTCTTACTCTCTTTTCTCGATGTTAGTGTGATAGAATAATTGGTTGGTCATAAAGGACCCCTAGATACAAAAAGAAATTATTTAGAGATCGTGTTTTGACTATCGATTTAGGAAAGTTTTGAGTGCTTTGACTCAAGATTGAGTCTTAATAGTGAATCTTCTTGTTTAGAATTGGAAGAGATGTTTTGGGAAAGGTTTACTCCGGTAGACCGTGTGGATATTAAAGTATTAGGGTCAGATACGGCCTATATGCCGAAGCGATAAATGAGAGACTTTTTAGTAGGTCATGCAAGTAGGATATAGAGATCTAGGCCTGAACCTGACCGGAATGTGGAAAGTGTGACTGTTAGGATTAGGAATATTCCTTCATATGATAGAATCTGTAGGGTTCGTTGAGTTGAATAGTTGAATTTTAAATGAGTCTTGTTTCTAGAAGCCCTCCCTCTTAGAGTGGTCGTGCCAATCATCTGGATTAAAAGGGGAAGACTGTAGGAGGAACTGAATAGCTTTAACCTAAGATCGGGTATTGAGAGGATAGGTTGACTCGTAATCGACAAGAGGTCGAAAGGATAGTTGAGGAAGGATAGTTGAGAAAGGTTAATACCTTGAAGTAGTATGAGGTAAGAACATGTGGAGACACCATAGGCATTGTCGATCGGTACAAGTCTAAGATCAAGTCTAAGATAGGAATCTATCGATGTAAGACTTGAAATGGGTTATCTAGTGTGACAGGAAGGACTTGTATCATAAGTGAGACCGCTTAGGTGAAAGTGAAGCACTAACGGTAAGGTACTGGGAGTGTAAGGGGATGACTTTGGTGGAATAGATGACCTTCAAAGTATGTAGAGTTTCATATTATGTGTTCCTTTCGGGATTAGTCACGCGATCACTTCGCATTAAGTCGAGAAGTGTGGTTTTGTACCTTAGAGGCACGCGTAGGTGATCCTCGAGATCGCGTTTTGTGGTTAGGCAATTCTTAGAACAACGTGTCATAAAAGTCTAAAATTGTCTGGTAATATTATTCTCATTGCGTAAATATTTTCAAGTGAATTGCGAAAACAATGTACACGGCAAAATATTATTTTTCCAACATTTGTGTGTTTGACATAAAACTTTCATTTATCGGATCATTTAATGAACTTTGATTACCGAATATTCGTGTTACTTTATGGACCTCGTAAAATTCTCATAAATGAAATTTTGGGAAAATTTGTCAAGTAGAAAGCATAAAATTGTTTCAGAGGATTTATTTCTCAAACGAAGTAACACAATGGTTTAAGCATGATGATACGAGTTATTTTATAAAACCTTTTTAAAATGTACAACTACAAACCATATTGAGTATTGGGTTGAAGGTAATTTTTTGGTTGTACGTCCACCTATGTGACATCAAACATATTTGCATTTTAAGGACCATTATGTATAGGTCTATTGGGTTGGAGCGCATGCTCGGTTTTGACTTTGAGATTCTTGTGGACAAATGTCTGATTTCCTTACTTACTCGGTAAATAGCAGAATTTAGTATTAGCTCGATGATGAATTTCAGGACTACGTTGCATTAGACCCGTAGACATATAACTCAATCGTGGTTGTCGAGTTTNATTTAGTCTGGAGCCCATGCCTTGGAACAGTTACCTTACTAGTGGTCACTAGGAGGACTGGGTTCGGGAGAGCTGTCATGGTTGAAATTTTGGTGGCCCCGTGCAAAGAAATAAATGTGGCCCTATGAATTTTTTGTTGTATTATGTATCAAATCTTTTAGTAATAAATTCAAAAATATAAATCCTTAACATATGGAAGTATAAACTGTTTAAAAACAACATCCAAATAAAAATAAGACTAACATTTACATCATTTAACCAATGCTCAAAAATCTCCATTGAATCTTCGTTACTTAGGCATTCCGATGTCAGTTTGATAATAACTCTATTGATGGTTCATCTTTGACTTTGAACAAATTGTTCATCTTTTCTCTTTTTTTGACGTTTAGAATAACCTGATTCGAATTTTCTAGTTGGAGACATCCTATTTTATATAAAAAATTAGTCAATCATTATTGAGATATATGAACACATATCAACAAATTTATGTTTTTGTTGTTATTAAAAAACACTAACATCAAGAATTAAAAACCTTCAGAAAAACATATATAAATAAACAAATAACAAAGTTATAGAAGAAACTAATAAAAGAATAAATAAAATAAAAAAACATTAAATATAAATTATAACATTTTAATACTATACCTTCAGAAAAACATATATAAATAAACAAATAACAAAGTTATAGAAGAAACTAATCAAAGAATAAATAAAATAAAAAACATTAAATACAAATTATAAGATTTTAATACGATACCATGAAAGTTGAATCCAAGAATTGAAAACAATGGAAGAATTGAAAATTTGATGGAATTGAACTTGTTGAATTGTTGAAGTTGTTAAATTGTTGCAGATTGTAGAGATATCGACCGTAAAATAATAATAATGTAACACCCCGCTAAAGCGGAAACGCGAGGTGCGACAGTCTAGATTTCATAGCGATAGG
>LUCG01079279.1:0-12107 GCA_001633085.1 Carthamus tinctorius | reverse complement strand
GATAAATTCTTCTCTTCTTTAAGGGGAAGCTGAAAAAGAATATATATATATATATATATATATATATATATTCACACCAGGGACCGACCTAGAATTTTTTTTCAAGCGGTGGCACAATTTGACTATAAGAAATGTATGCAAAAATACTTTTCACAAAAGTTGTATTGGTCTAGTGGTTGCTCCTAGGAACTTACCAACTATGCCAAGGAAAACTTGTGTCTTAGTTGCAGTTTTAAAATATATATGGTGGCACACAACAAATTAATATGGTGGCACCTTTCAAAACCTGCAATTTTTTACACTACGGCAGAGAAATGGAACGGTGGCACGACTGTATCCAAAGAGCTAGGTCCGCCCATGATATATACACATTTTTTGCTTTGTAAGTTTTTGTTTTTCTTAATATTATTGCCTTTAAAAAAATATATGTATGTATGTATGTATGTATAGGAGCTTAATAAGAACTCCATAGTTTATGATAGAAGTAAGATTCAATGTAAACCTATCATTTTATTAAATTAAATGTTTTAATAAATTGTTTTTTGAGGTGGTTATTTGAGATGGTTTTTTTTGGGGGATTTTGTTATTATTTTTTAAAAGACATTAATTAGTGAAATAATTGGATTTACCACAAAATATTCAGTTCTCTCTTGAATAGCCTCGTATATTACACAAAGTTGAGAATGAGCCTTGGCAAGGGTTGCTCCGCTTAAGAGTGCCGGCGGATGATAGTGATAAGTGGATCTTAACTTTTGATCACTTTTAATCTTAAACCCACCTATGAATTATGCTTGATATGTGGATTGATCCGGTGCATCTCGATGCATTTTATCTTGATGTATCTTATCCTAATGTACACCCAAAGGTTGATAATCACTTCTCACATTAACTCAACTTCTCATCGGAACCCAATCCTAAGAGTATATACATCAATGCATATATATCTTTGCATACATATTAGATAGATGAGATCCTATAAAAAAAGAGTTAAGATAAGAAATGTAAGAAGGGATTAGGACCCTTAATCTTTTTTAATGTCTCCCCACTTATGAATTGCCCTTCTCATGGAAATTGATCCAATGCATTTGGAAGCACCTTAACTCTTTTGATATTCAATTAAGATTGATCCAAGGGTAAAAATCTCTTCTTACCCTTCTCACCCAAAGCCCTAGTAGATATGCATTGATGAATAGGTAAAGGATCGTGTGAGAAGTTGAGTTAACATTGAGAAGTGGATCTGAACCATTGAACTCTTTTAATCTCGTGCTCTGCCATGAATTGCACCGATGCATCTTGGTGCATCTTATCTCAGTGCATCACATCCTAACATGCATCCATGTGCATCCAACGGTTGATAACCACTTCTCACTGGTACCCAACCGTTGATGAATTTTTTTAGTGATAAAATACATATTTTGATGATGTATATGCATCAACAAAAATACAGATATCCTTTTTTTGGAAGGGTGTCCGGGCTAAAGCCCGACTAATCCTCGACAATTTTGGGGGCTAAACATGGCCCCACTTAAATGTCCTCAAGCATGCGCACGGGAAGGCTCGAACTCGGTTAGGGCGCTATGAACTCCCCGAGCGATAACCAATCTGCCACAACACTGGAAGACAAAATACAGATATCATGGTTCTCAAATATTTTGTGATTCTTATATGATCCCAAGCCTATATGTATGTACGTACGTATGCATGTATTGGTTAATAGATAAAATGGTTGAGAACCTAAGAATCAATCTTATCATTTTGTTTCACATGACTTGTTTCATCTGATATTATTATGGTTTAAGATATCACATGTTTTTGTTTCACATTATGCAACAAACGACAAATCTTAAAAACTGTCAAAAAGTTTCACATTGAAAAATAATATCTTAAAACATATCCTTCAATAAAAAAATTCATGTGAAACAATACATTAATATTGGTCAATTCTCACGGGTTCTCAAGCTTTCTGTTGTTCTCATTTGATTATATCCATATATATATATATATATATATATACATTTTTTGTATTAACATTTTCTTCTTGTGCTTAACAAACCTGGATTGAAGACTACATCACCTCTGTACATAACTAAATCATCTTCACGTACCATATACAAGTAGATTATATGAAAACTAATTATAAGAAAATTTGCACAAAACACTATTATGTAAATTAGAGGTTAAAACTGCGGTCTTTACGAATTACAAATAAGACAGTTTAAAGATTAAATAAAATTACAAAATTGAAAATTATGCATTTGAGATGGATGCATTTGGACTTGGGAATGTTTATTGGGAAGTTAAGTAAGCAACATGAAGGGGATTTCATTGGGTTGTGGGCATTAATGTTGCATGCCTTTCTTGGTCCAATTCATAGAAACTTGATTTCTTTTATAACTATGATTTTGGGGTTTTGAGAGATTTTGTAGGTGAATTGGTGAACTATTATTAAATCTCTCACCTTTCTAATTAAACAATGCAAGAATTCATGCATCTTGCTTACCACTTGGCATTTGTTCAAGAATTTTGTCTTCATAGAACCAAAACCAATGTTTGGTCCCAACCCTAGTGCTTTCTTCAAGAGTCAAAATAACCAACAATATATTGAAACGTAAGTGGTTAAAACTTCATATTTAATTGTTTTAGCTGTGAAAATATGAAGTTTTGGATTGATATGATGACTCATGATTAGATTTACATGAATATAGGATTTTGTTAGGGCATTCGAAAGAAATCGATCCACGAAACCAAGATCACTTAGGGTTTCATATTTCGTTCATCTCAGTATAACCAACGTTAAGTTTTGGAATCTCAATCATGATGCATGTGGTGGAATCTGTTTTGTCCCCTGAACATTTTTTTAGTATATCTTATACAGCATAAAGACAAAAACAAAAACAAAAGTATGTTCAAAATACATAAAGTTATGTTTTATAAAACTATAATCGATTCTCTACCACTTCTTGTACACATGTGCCTTCTCAACGTTCTTTTAATTAGAACAAATTACATCGAAATAGAACAAATTTGTTTTAGGGAACATATTTTCAAAAGCTTCATTTTGGTGATTCTTAGAAAACATCTCAAACAAAAAAAATTAATACAAAAAACTTCAACATATTATTTTTTACACAATAATAATGTGTCATCTTCTTTATTCACTAAGTTACAACATACTTCTTTAATTACATCAAAAACATCTTCCCTTTTCTGTTTACAAATTACATAAACGACATAATACGTTCTTTTCTTTATTCACAAAATAGTTGTAGCGCGTTTTTCAATAACATCAAAGACAGAACTTTGTAATAGTTGCATCAAATACAATTTTTTTCTCTGTAGTACTAATCAATAAGATCTTATTGATAAGTGCTACAAGATCTCATTCATCACTTGTCAGACAGCTACTGCACAGTTTTTGAATATCAAATAGACCTCCTCTCAAAATCGTTTGAATCCCAATAGTAAATCGAAAGTTAGATCTACATCGATAGTATTAACCCAAATAAAACATCTGAAAGTACATTGTCTTAAGATCAGAAGAGAAACAAGATACATTTAGCTTTGAATATAATTTACCTTTTCAAATAAATGGGAATCCTCCAACAAATCCTCCCATGTAGCCCACTAGCACTCTACTACCTTGGTGAAGGTTCCACTAGCCTTAGTAAAAGAACTATTTAGCCTCTATTACATGTGTTGTTTAAGGCATGTTCCCTTCTTAGTTGTCCCAATATAACAAATCAATTAAAAATTCATTTTTTCTTCATTTTATTTAGCATTTTGTCACTCAAAACAATATTGTTACAATAACATATATGTATCATGTATAACAGCTCAGATGTGTCATATTTTATAGGTAGTAATTGTATTAAAGAAAAAAAAAAGAATATTTGATTAAGTTATCAACTTTATCTTATTAGTTAATTGATTTTGACATTATATCCCTTTACTTTTTCAACTACTATCCGCTCAAGTTCTACAAGAAAAAACATGCTTACCGATATATATAGGTTTCACAAGTGTTTATTGCATGAGTAATTACTATACTGATTAAAGCTCTAAAAGGAACGAATATGGAAAGAGTGTTCTCAGGGTCGGTCCTAAGATTTCGGATGCCCATGGCGAAAGGTCAAAAAATGCCCCTTAGTATGCAAACGAAAAACCAAACAACAATTTAAAGTGGTTTGGAACCTAGTCAAGCTAGATGGTTCATCCCTACGCTGGGTTTTTATTATTTAAAGGTAAAAAGATACAACAGGAAAGAACCTCACATAAACTGAGCAATTTCTTCGTGTCTTTTTTCTCTTTCTCGATTTTGAGCACCCGAAGGTTGTGATCGAGGAAACATATCTTAAACAAGCAATAAGATATAGAGAATAGAAAAATAACACGTAGTTTAGTTTAGTCGTAAGTTATGAATCGTGAAATTAAAAAAAAAAACTTACTGAGATTTAATCGAAAGCGGGAAGAGTGAAGAAATTGATTACTTCGACTTCTGATTTTGAACACGGGAAGATTGAATAGAAAGTAGGTCGATTGACAGAAATTGGCAACTGATTTCATTCCAATCGTTCAGCTTTGTACTTCTATATATAATCGCGTTCGGTGTAAATTGTAGTAGGCCGAGATTGATTTGGTATTCATATATGAAGCACTCACAAATTACAAACGTAGTAAAATTAGGTCCAAAGGCCTAAAACTGAACCTACTAATGAATACTTGGGCTTGTAAGAGTGATGCCCTTGGGCTAGATGATGCCCTAGGCCGCCGCCCCTTTGGCCTATGCCTAGGGCCACCCCTGAGTGTTCCTCTTCTTCACATTAGGCATGAGAATGGCTAACTGAAAAATATGTTGCATTATGAGATTCTTTAAGAAAAAAAGTTTCTTTTCTGGATATATTTTTACTGGATGGCAATACAAACTTGATATAAGTGAGGCAATAAGGAATGAGAACATGCACGGATATGCGACAATTCCTAGAGGAGATCTCCCTGATTTCATTCCCCTTGTACACCAATGAACAAACGCTTATGAGATTCGTTGCCTGTTTGACCTGACATGTTGTATTTCTAGCGGTCATAATGCAAGCCTTTAAGAAAGGTATGTGAATTTAGGTTGTTATAAAACAAGTAAAAAAGATTAAAAATCTATGGAAAAAATAAAAGGGGAAATGTGACAAAAATGGAAGGTGGCATGCATAAAATTAGTTTGAAGGTGGGTTGATGCAACATAGTCACAAAATTGAATGCAATGGAATTCAATTATGTTATGATGATTTTGGTGATTTGGTGAATATGACATTGACCATAATAATGTTAGATGCCATGTTTTGGTTCATTTTCAATGGGTCAAATTTAATTGCCATCATCCACCATTGTTTCATCTTCTTTTCATTTATAATTCTAACTTCCATCACCTTGACACAATCATTTCAAGATTTTATGGTTCAACAAAAACGTTTCTTGTTTATTTAATGTTTAATTTTTCATGACTTATTAAACTATATGTATATGTATATGTATAAAAGAGATAGGGATGGAGGTCCAAGAAACAATCCCAAAAGAAGAACAATATTATCCTTATCAATTGTTTGGTCTAAAAAATAGATTATTTATAATCGTGGATTTTGTTTCATCAACACATAACCGCCTTATTATTCACAGCACAAGACTAAATTAGATGGGTGATCCGGATTGGTGCTCTTGTTTTCCTTTTTAGGGTTATCTCTTGAATCCCTCCCTATATATATGTGTGTGTGTGTGTGTGTCATGTGTAAACGACCCAACAAATAAACATCCAAATAAAATTCAACGTTATTCCATTAACATACCACCGATAATTCTGATAAATACACAAATAGACCCTTTGGTCCCAACTCTCTCATCATCATTCAATATTTAACACACATCTGATATTCAAATTTCATATATCACATATAATAAAAACATGTCATTTTAATAAACAATTACCTAACATACTATAGAAATCATATTCAACAATAAAATCGATTTTTAAGTTTTATAGGTGAATTGTATCATTATCTTTGGTCTAGATGGATATGATAGCTATATAACTTAGAATGTAAGAATGAAAATAAATAAGGACACGTGAGAAGGGGGTGGGGGTGGTCCATAACCCTAATAAATGGTTCAAGCCATGAAGGACCATGGCCAAATTGACATGAGTCATAACTCTATCAACCGACTTGTAGGGTTCATGAATTCTTAATTCACCAATCTACCAAAAGGGGAAATTAAGTAAAAACTAGAAATTCCTGAAATAATTATTAAGTATTGATATGATTCAATAAGGTAAATAAAAGTCAGACTTTAAGTTGAACATTAGGACCGGTCTGGAGTAGTCTAGCTAGCCTGAAATTCAGTTTTATAAAATGTTTTTGCTGCTTATGTAGAAGCAGTTTGGATGTCCGACTTTGGAATTTTCTTTCAAAAAATAGACGTTTGAACTTCTAATTGGCCCCACCTTAACTTAATAGGGCTTCACGAACTGGGTCGTGCACGTAAATAGAGATGGGCAAGTGGGCCTGAAGCCCGAGCTAGTTAGGTCTGATTACAAGAGGCCTGAGTCTAATTACAAGAAATCTGACAAGTTATGATTTTTTGAAGTTGGATCGTTGGACCAATTAAGGGACATGATATAGTTTTTTTTTTATCTTGTTCACCAAACAACCATTTGACATGTTTTTCTGAAAACATTTTTTTTGTTTGAGTACAAATAAACGTTTAAAGATGTGGAATAGTAAATGTTGTATATTAATCGGAGATATGAGTAGTAATTAAACTTTGTATATTAATTTAAACTTAGGGGTTTGTTTACTCTTTTTCCATAAAACTGTAGACGAATTAAGTTATGTACATGTATAAACTATTCGTTAAACTCTTTAAAGTGTAGAGTCAACCACCTTTTAGATTAAAAGTTTGGATATTATAGGAAGATGGTTTTCTTTCCATTGCCATTAATTATGAAAAGTGTTTGGCCTTCTTTCTTTAAAACATTTGACCACCAAATTTATGCAACTTTAATATGTTTTATGGTTCAAAAGTTGTATACTTTCAAATTTCAATGTCTTCCTTATAACATGGGAAATACAACTCATCCAATCCCCACAACATTTCAAAAAAACACACATATTACAATTTGATTGATTTATTATTTATATATAAAACTAATGATATATTATTTAAAAAAAATTCATGTATAGACCATTAAAAGAATTATTTGAAGATAATATAATATTAATTCATATATATATATATATATATGCATCTTTAAATAGATACTTTATAATAATTCAACTACCAACTAGCTTATCAGTTAGTTTACCAAACTAGTTATTGACTTATAAGCTAGCTAGTAGCTGATAAGCTAGCTTAGGAATAAAATATGTTTGGCAAAAACCAGCTTATACTGGGGTGTTTGGTTTATTTTAGGGAATGGGAATGAAAATGAAAATGGGAATGCAGGAGAATGAGAATGAAAATGAGCACTGTATTGATGCTGCTTGGTTAACCCACTATAATCAATGAAAAACTGTTTCATATTAAAAAAATATTTTCCTCCACTTTGGAAAATACAAAAAATGTTTCATATAACATCAAAAGATGAAATGACATATGGAAAAAAGAACTAAATAGAAATAAAGATTTCATTCCCCTCAATTTGGTCAGGAATGGAAATTAATGGATCTGCAGGAATGATTCTATTATATAATATCGGACCAAGCAACAGTTTTCATTATCATTCTCATTCCTTACTCCACAATACCCCCAACCAAACGCCCTCTAAGTATGTAAAACGACAAAAAAATGTATTTTGGAGCATAATAATTAATATTAATAACGCAATAATTGGAAAAAACTACAAAAACTCCTGAAATGCTACTCCCAACTAGCATTTCAACAAGCTAGCTTATGCATCCAAACATATCATAGCTTATAAGCTAGCTTATTTTTGCCAAACACAACCTAAACATCTCATTAATCGGGTCTTCTTCATAATCATCCCTTGACCGGTCTTTATCCATGTATAATCTTTTATGTTTTTCCATCAATTTTAATGTTTAATCATCATTATTACTTATTCTAATATAAAAAGCAAATTGCATAAAAATATAACTAAATATGTTTTGTTCCTATTTAATGTGACAATAATTTTTTTCCTCCCCTTATTTAACAAACATTAAAAACAATTCGTCTATTGTAAACATTTTATAATTAAACGGTTTTTAGTTTACATGATATCTGTTAGTTATGAAGTTCTTTAAATTTAGAGAACTTCAAAAATTAGTTACAGCAAGGAAAATAACCTTTTTTTAATGTATTTGCAATGATAATGAAAATTTTGAAATCAAAGTTATAATTTTTAAGACAAAAAAAAACTATTAAAAATAATAAATAAAAATTTTGAATATATTATACTTTGATTCTTTATTCTAGATATGGTAAATAGACATAATTACATTTAAAAGAATATAATTAAAAATATAGAAAAACAGAAAAAAAAACATAGAAAATACAAACAAATTTGGAATCAGTTGGGTACAAGAATACTTGGAGGGTGCTAGCCATCATTTTCTAATGTCATTTTCAGAAATTAAAACTTTGAAATGACATATTAAATAAATAAAGAGAGCTTAGAAATCAGAATAATAATAATTCTACTTAGAAATCAACCTGGTTTTTGGTCCAGATATATATGGAAAATTAAGGTGTATATATTAAAATTTCAATTTTTATTTGAAACATAAATGATTACCAAACCAACCAATAATATATTTAAAAGTTAGTATTCAAACTATAAAAAAAAGTTATTGTTTGTATCCAACTACAAAAAATGTTTTTTGATGTATCAAATATTTTATTTTTTTCTATCTGTTACAAAACTGATCATCAACCGGTCACATGCAGTTGGGGATGGTGGGCAGAGGTTTTGGACGGCGACGATGTTGGTTCCAGGTGGCGGTGGTTCTGACCGGCGACGGTGGTGGTTCTGGATGATGGTTCTCGACGGTAGTAGCGGTGGTTCTGGACGGTCTATTCTTCACCATAAATAAGTGAAAACTACCTAAAATCAATTCTCTTTGTTGCTTGCCCATTCAATATTTTATGGGATTTATTTAGTACCTAAAATTTACACAATAAATGTTAAATTACCAATAAATTAAATGAAAAAAAAACCTTAAATAGAACCTCATGTTGGATCATCCCAATTTGGGACCCCTACATAATTCAGCCATATCAAATTAAACCAACCAAATCTAGTAGATCTTAAAATAAAAATAAGATAGATGCAAATATTTCCACTATTTCAATATTATGCTCTTAAGTCTTCTTTTAAAAAATTAAAAAAAAAATACTTACAAAATTACCTACCTACCTATCACTATAAAATAAATAAAAAATTATATTTATAAAATTGACATCTTTCCTTATTTTTTTGTCTCATGCTAAAAAAATATGAAACATCCTTCCTTTGCTCTCATAAACAAAAATATCTTTTTAAAAATAAATTTCCTTCATTTTCTTTTCTTCTTAAATTCAAGAACGCAGCGCATACGTGTCTTTGGTACACAAGACATGATGATAAAACGAGACAATATAAAAACTTGTCCTATGTGTGGTGCAATATTAGATAGGAACAGGATGCCAACGGGCGTGTAGTCCAGCGACATTTGGAGTGTTTATAAGGTGCCTCCTTTCCTTGTGGTTGTGGGTTCGAGTTCTGTCGTGAACAGTGGTGTTGCTTAAGAGTAGGTTAGTTGGGTGCGTGTGTAATCTGCCGTTTAGAAAAAAAAAGATAGGAACATGATAGACACAAATGTGTCTTTGATATGCAAGACAGAGCAAAATAAAACATTTTTTCTATCCCACCAAAATAAATGGGACAAATATAAAGAAACCGAGACAAGATTGCTAAAGTCCTAAACTAACCGTATCAAATTAATATACCATTAATCAAACATGTGAGAATTCTTTCACCCGCCTAGCTTGCAATCTTATCCGGGTTAATCCTCATATGATAATAATGGTAACAGAAAAGGGTGTCCTACAACTACAGAAATACATGTTACCAAAAAAGCCCTCACCATGTGGGAATGATGCATAATGAAATATGTGTAGGATAAAATTGTAAACTACTAACTCTTTAGATAAAACTTATACATATTTAAATGTTTAAATAAGATAGTTAAAGTTACAATATTTAATATTCAATATATAAAAATATAACACTAATAATTAATTAAAGAAGTCAATATCATGATACTATGATGGTTTTCGACTTCCAATAACATGTACCCGTCCAAGTTTGCATACTTGGTATAGTACTACCAATAACAAGATTTACACTAACAAAGGTGGGGGACAGGCCCCACACAAATGTCAATTTTTTTAAATAATCATGGGTAAAAATGTTCTTTTTCACTCTTATAGCATTAAATCCTCCCAGTCATTTTTTACGGTTCCCTTCAGTGGCCCAATATGTTTTGTCGAAACCCCTCATTCTCTCGCTTGGAGTCGTTTTTCCTTTATATTATTACCGCTAGTTCTTGCAATCATGCTACAATGATGATGTTGGTAGATGATCTTGTTAATTACATATATCCCCTTTCATGTTCTTTTAGTTTATGGATAAATAATTCACCTAAACATATTTTATATATCCTAAAACCTATTCATCTAGATAAAAATTATATAAAACAAATAATGGTATAATTTGCTATTTTGTTAATCGATATGGTAAAAAAGATAATCAATATCAAAACTTATCTTATGTTGTTAACCAAACTGTTTAACCCATAAACTGAATAACCCGAAACCGTATTAGTTTGAATGAAATATTCGGATTCAAATTTTTGTATACCTCTAGGGCCACTAGTCACCTAAGTTTGTAGATCCACCACTAAGTACTATTACCAACCAGTTGTAACTAGTACCACTTAAAGTGGTATTTAATTTCAAGGTCTCATTAGATTAGTCCAAATAAATACAACATTTTTCAACATCTGATGGAGAACACAAACCAGGAACTTGGTTAAGCTCGGCTCGTTCGAGAATTCGTAGATTTTATAAGCCATTGCACTTTTTCACTCATAAGAACCTTACATTGGATATGCTCCCATAACCCAAATATATAATATGTTCATGTGCAATCGGGTTAAGGGCCTTTTTGTTAGTAGCTTAATGGGACTCACAATTTATTTGCATGATGTTCTTTAGCATTTTAAATGTGTGTTCTGAACAAGCCTCCAAAACTTTGGGGACCAATTTTACAATGTTTATGAACTTTTATCAATGAATGTAAAACTATAGCCCAAATGAATGCCTTGCTAGTTTGTATCCGAAGAAACAAATAGTACACCGCATCATCAGTGCTGTAATTTATATATATGTATCTTTGTTATCTTATTTTGCATTATAACAAAAGCTTTAGATGTAACTAGACCTCCGAGAAAATATTTGAACGTCGACTATATATAACCACTTAGTAGTCGCTTAATGTTAATAGAAAGTGGCTTATCTAGTAAGCTTCTAAGAGGAGCTTTTTGCCGAAGCCAATTCCAAACAGAACTTAATTAAAAAACAAACCAAACGGGCTATGAGTTTTAGGGTGCGTTTAGTTGTGGAAATTTTTCTACTTTTCCAAGAAAAATTTACACAGAAAATGAAAATTTGGAAAAACGCATTTGGTTCATTCAGTTTTCAAAAAATAAAATTCAAGAAAATAATTTTTTTTTGTTTTCAAACTTCTATGTAAATTATAAAAATGATTTAAGCAGATTTCCACAATTTCCTTTTTCTAATTTTCTAAGGGTTTACTTCCTCTAAATGTATCCAATTGTCACATTTTGCTATTGTGTGTATTATACTTAAAAAACTACCATTTAATGTACTGAAGTTTCAAAATCTGCCGTTTAATGACCTGCAATCAAAAGTTACCAGCCGGTCACCATCTTCTCCGGTGACTTTTCCGGCGACCAGTTGATCACCATCTTATCCGATGACTTTTCCGGCGACCATCATCTTCTCCGGTGACTTTTCCGGCGACCACCATCTTCTCCGGTGACTTTTCCGGCGACCACCATCTT
>LUCG01079190.1:2312-12895 GCA_001633085.1 Carthamus tinctorius | reverse complement strand
CCAACATATTTCATTTTGCACCATATCATAAGAGCCTCTTAATCACTCTGACCACTTAATCATCCAGCACTAAACCATTCAGCAACTACCAAACAGCCCCTAAACTAATTACCATGTACAAACAAAGAGTATGTATTTTTTCAAAAGGAAAGGCAACAAATACACACTTAAAGAAACCTTTTCCAAATACGAAAACAAGAAAGTGTAGGTCCATAACAGAATATTTGCAATCACATGATCATTTCATGCGATAAAGAGAAGATAACATTCAAATAAAAAACTATTTTAAGCTAAAAGTTCAAGTACCTCCTGTATGCGGTCCAAGGCTCGGATATTGTCTAGCGTATCCAATGATGGTGAAAGACCTCCATGCAAGCAAAAGATCTATATGATGCAGAAACATATCGTTTAGTTATGGCGACAAGATGTATGATAGGGATAAACATGTGTTGATTATCCCAACCTGGCTCTCGATAAGTGCTGTAAGAGGTAGGTAATCAAAAAGGTCGGTAAAATGCTTCCAAACATTTGCGTTTCCATACTTCCTCAAACATTCATCATAGAAACCATATCTGAGTTGAAGATAAAGCTATATGAGTAACAAGAACAAAGTGAACGGTAAAGGAACAAAAATCAATACAAAAGTTATTAGAATAAGATTATAGTTGTTGCAACTATAGAATAACATTATAGTACATGCAAAATAAAAATTGGCAAAAAGTNTAGCAAAAGGGGGGGGGGGGGGGTTGCATGACCCCATGAACTAGTGGGGCAACAGGTGTCAATTCCGCAGTTCTAAGTTCAAACAAATACTACATCTATATTGCAGAAAGCATTAAACAAACATAATTTATAGGTATCAGGTATGTTATACTACCAAAACTTAAATGCAAAAGATTGGAGTTCAAAGACGCATTTGATACATATTAGGGCCTGAGAATTGAGATATAATCAATTTTCAATGGAAAACCTAGGGAATAATTATTGCAGTTTGGATTTCACAAGGATTAGCAGTTGAGTAAAGTTTAAAAGTCTTACACTTGAGTAATCTGCCGACTCTCATGATTCCCTCTAAGAATTGTAAGCCTATCTCTATAACGAACTTTTAGAGCCACCAAGAGTGTAACGGTCTCCACTGAATAATACCCACGATCTGCATTAAGAATTTGATTAGAATGACTAAACACTTGCATTAAACATCCATGACAGAAAGCAATAAACAAAGTTGATATGTGGAAATAGGAATATCCAATAAATTAGACATTTGATGTCATCTGAAAATGAAATGTGCAACATGTTTCTACAATTACCCTATAGCATAGTCAGCAGCACGTTGGAACCCTGTAAGAATAATTGACAGAAGTACTGAATGAACAAACTTAAAAAATATAATCTCTCTAAAAGCCATATGAGACGGATTATAATTATGCAAAGACTTATTAGCTCAGAAAATATCAAAATACACATTTATTACTGCTAGTAATATGGTCTTAAATAGTTAATACCTTATCTAGCAAGACAACAAAGCCATTTATCAAGACCACATATCACATACACCGCAAGCACAGCAATGTTGTGTCAAGACAAAATAATTTCTTCAATATCATCACTTATGACTTAACCTAATTTTTGCCTACTTGCCTCTAAATGCGAGCGTTGCAACACCCCCAATGCCTTCTTAAACTTCCATATCGAACTAACATTATACGTTCTTTAGAGTTGACGCTATACTCGTTACCATGAAGCTACCATAGACTTCAAAGTTCAAAAACGACCAAACCCACTTTCTCAACCTTTTTACTCTTTTGGAGTGGTAGAGAGAAATTCACGAGCTTGGGGAAGATCGATCAAGAGGCGTAGAAGATAAGGCCAAAGACAAGCTAGGTTCCGACAACCATCATTTCGTCTTGAGGTAAACTTCCGTTTCCGTCTCGAAGTTATGCGATTAGCTTTTAGGATGTAAATTCTGGGTTTGTTTAAAGTAGAACTATGTGGTTTGGTAACTCGAAATTCGTTAATCCGGTAGAAAGAATTGATGACAGCAGCTGGTTTCGTTAAAATCATTATCGAGGCCTTAAAATTCTGCTCGTTTCGTTCTCAATTATAGTCCTAAATATTGTTTTACGTTAGTTGAAATCATCAAAATGGCCAATTAATACAACAAGTATGAATATGGAATACAATTGGTGTAGAACAAGATTCATGCTCAGAATAATGTACCCAGTATCTACTAAAGCTGAATCTTGAGACTTTATGTATCCAAGTGCACCTATGCTACAGGGATTCACATAAGTTGTAAACTTACTATGATAGAAAAATACCATCACTGGCCTAAACTCCCAAAACATCGAAACAGAAACAACATTAATCCAAAACAAACACGACTAAAGTGATCGATAACATAAAGCTATGAATTATCTCACTACGAACCCTAACTAGCTGCTCTAGAGTATCTACATAAGCATGAAACTTGAAACTCCCCATAAAGATTATCATCATGTCCATGTAAATCATGTCGCCCTTTCAGAAACCAAAAGGTAGTATACTAACTAGCTTAATGAGAAATAGGTTGCCGCCCTAAAATCCACAATTATGAATGAGCTACAGCCTACAGCTTCAGCTAATAAGCTAGCAATCATCCTATATTCATCCATATAATTCAAGGACCAACTAAGTATAATTCCAACAAAAGAATGTGCCTTCAAGACATCAATTACTTCACCTTGAGTGAACGTTTCTTATCATTGAACTCCGTCCACTTAAGTGAACCTCATCCCATGCCACGATAAACACATACCAAACAATATTACTCCAGGTTCGACATATACACGAGAGCACATATCAATCATTCATGATAACAAGACCAAAAAAATGATGAAAATTGATCTTCTCTTGTCACCTAGCTTTGGATTTCTGATCCCAAAGTGTCAAAAACAATGAAAATTGATCAACTCACTCCAGTCATTTCTTTATTTTCTCCCTTATAATAATAAACAGCCTTTCATTTGCTTCCTCTTTGAAAGATACAGCTTTTTTTTCCTTCACCTTATTCCTAAATAAA
Organism: Carthamus tinctorius; assembly: GCA_001633085.1. Classification (NCBI taxonomy): domain Eukaryota; kingdom Viridiplantae; phylum Streptophyta; class Magnoliopsida; order Asterales; family Asteraceae; genus Carthamus; species Carthamus tinctorius. The sequence goes on along the minus strand of LUCG01079190.1, from coordinate 9,834 downwards.
TAGCCTTTTCTCCACCTTCTTTCTAAATAAATAGCCTCTTTCTTCACTTTCTCCATAAATAAGCAGTCATACCTTCAATTTATTTCTATATATGCATAAGCAACCTATGTCAGATTGATTTTAAAAAAAATTACAAGCAGGCTAGTGATATTGCAAACTTTCAACAATAACCCCAAATTCCAATCAATCATAAACTTCCATCCACAATTTCTCATCAAGCCCTAATTTCTCAACACTAAAAACACCTCATTAGCAAAACATACTTTAAACCTCATAAATTCAAAAAAAAAACACAAATTCAAAAAAAAACAAGCTCACCAACGTAATCTCCCATGAAGAGATAATTCGTATCGGGTGCATTTCCACCAATCCGGAACAACTCCACCAGATCGTAAAATTGACCGTGGATATCACCGCAAACCGTCACCGGACACTTCACCGGCTGCACATTCCATTCCTCCACAAGTATAGCCCTAGCCTGATCGCAGAGAGTCTTCACCTCCGATTCCGTCAACGGCTTGCACTCCATCAACTGCTCTATCTGCCGATCCAGATCCGCTTGCGACGGCATTTTTTGTGATTCTTCGCCTCCCGAACCAACTAATCTAACAAACAGATCGCAAAGCAACAAATTTCAAACCCTAAAAACCAAAAAAAATCCAACAAAAAAAAAAACAAAACCGATTCAAAAATTGAACACAAAATCTAGGGTTTGAATTGATATCGCTTTCGATAATTGCACAGATTTCCTCTCTCTCCGTTGACTTCAAGTATCAAAATTGTATCCAAATTTTGCAAAAAAAAAAAACAAAAATGAAAAAAAAGAGGAATAATTATGAATCTCTGTGTGTGTGTGTGTGTGTGTGTTCTACTGTGTGTCTAGAGAGCAGATAGATAGAAAACAAATGAAATGAAAAAAAAATTTATATATAGGGCGTAGATTAGCACGCACCGGTGGCTAAGCCGGCAGATGGGTTCCACGTGGCAGTTGTTTTTCCACGGTGGATGCTAGCTGCTATCGTGCACCGCTTCAAAATAAGCCAAATATGACAACGGGTCAAAGTTGTTGATGGAGGATTTTCAAGGCCATCTACTATTATTAAAAAACTATAGATAATTCTTAAAAGAATAATACTATTATTTATATGTTTTTTTAATGGCAAGCTAACGCGCACACACGTTTCCGAGGTATTCGGGCTCCCACTTAAGGGTGTCATCCGACTAATCCCGATCGAACATGACCCAGCCCAATTGAGGGTACCACTATGTGGCAGACGAGTGATCTGGATATCGCGACGGGGTTCGAACCCGGATAGTCAGGTACACCATCCACTGACCCTCACAAGGATATTACCTTACCATTGAACCGTAAATGATTTAATAATACGATTATTTATATTATTAAAATATTATATATATATATATATATATATATTTAATAATATTATTTCTTTCTCTTAAACATGTCATTTTTAAAATTTTTATTGACGAAATATAATCTAAAAAAACAATTTTCTTTCGTAGTAATCTTTTTTTGGGAGTTCTTCAATTTTGAAGATTTTTATACCTTATATCCTACTTTATCCATTTTGGGAAATTTGTTGGAGCAAAAAATGGTCTAAAATCTCCATTTTTCCTTTTTAGAGAAGCTGTTGGAGATGCTCTAACTTGGTTTCTTGTCGTTTCTTTAAATATGGAACTATATAGTTGTAAAAGAACTGTACATTCAGCTAATGGTTCGTGAAATGTTCAAGGAGAGTTCGTTTGTGTTCGTTTGTCCAGAAAAAAATATGAACGGAACAATAATCTCGTTTGTTTATTTGCATTCGTGAATTCATATTTGTTAATATTTGTTTATTTACATTTGTAAAATATAGAAATATTGTGTTTATATTTATGACATTAGTATATAGGGGAATGATGGTATAAGAAGTTAAATTAAGGTGAAAAGTGATTATCAAATGTTCATCACTTTTAATCTCAAGCATATCCCAATAATTATGTTTGAAAGGAAATTGATCTGGTGCATGTTGGTGCATCGCATCCTAATACGTACTCAGCGGTTAATAACCACTTTTCACGCTTCTAATGTTAGCTCATCTCATTAGAACCAAGCTTTGGTGTGTAAAATCATTTTAAATTATACTCTTAGAATTCATTTTTTACCCCTCATAAGTTTATTCAGTATTTCATTTTGTTATGTTATTTTTTATGATTAAAATGATTAGTAATGGTTGTTATTTTTTGTTTATTTATGTCATTTTTATGTTAATTTATGTTCGTTCTTTTACATTTGTTTTACATTTTACAGAACGAACATAGAAGAATGCGAACAAACACATTTTTTAACGATTGAACATGAACACGGAATAACTCATGCATTTAATTCATTGTTCGTGTTTGTTCATTTAGGTTGAAGATGCTATCAACTTATTTTTCTAAACGATTATAAACTAGTTTATTTAAATTACTAGTGTTTTAATAGTTTCTATTTGGCTCTTTCTTTATTATTCCCTTGTGAATACCGGTTGTTATTTATTATTATTAAATATAAAGACAACAAATAAGTATTATCAATACTAATGTATAGTAATTTACACTAACCAACAATGATTAACTGATTTATTATATTATATTTTTAATTATTATTTAGTATATATTGTTATTAAAAAGGAAATATAACAAATAATGTCATGTAATCAAAAAAAAAAGAAATCTTGTCACAATAATTTGATTGGATTAATATATAGGATGAATTTCGAAGATGGGTAGAACTCATAATCTTTTAAAGCATAGGATATTTTGATATAATGATAGAAAAAGGAATTATACTAATTTCACTAATGAAATTCCTTATATTATTATTTTGGCACAAAAGTATAACCTATTATATTTTTAAAATTTTCACTAATGAAATTCCTTTTTCTTAAATGATTTATGATTATAGAAATATTTCTTGTTGTGTCTAATCTTTGTTGACCTAAATTAAAAAATACTTTTGGTTTTGCTAAATTTTATTTTTAATTGAGATTTAAAGTATTTAAATATAGTTTACATTTTGAAAACACAAAATTATTAAATTGTACATTTAATACAACATATTATTTAATATATTAAACTTTAATATATATATATATATATTATAATAATTATAAGAACTCAAGTAATATTTAATATTTTTGATTTTCCTATATAGAGGCTAAGTTTGATGACCTCCAATTCTTTTAGTGCTATAATGGTTGATTTGAGTTGAAGAAACTTCATTTTGTTGTTTTTAATTAAAATGTTACTCCAACCTACCATTATAACATTATAAAAGTGCAACTTATTGATATTAATTTCTATATCAAGTCAAAATGTAGTCCTTTATTTTTTAAATGTAAATATAATATTAAAGTTTTATAATTATGTATTATTGATTAATAGTCTAATTTGTAAAGTAATATTTTTGTTAAGATCATAATGTAGTTAGTTTGTGTTTTTAAATTGTAAAATATTATCAAATGATTTAATTTTCAATTAAAAAAATAAAAATAGTAAAAACAAAATTATGAATAATCTTGGTCAAAGAATCTTAAATATACACACATAAAACAATTTTATATATAAAAAACGTTTGACAAAAAATAAAGTTACATTACTAAAATTAAAAAAAAAAACATTATATTGACTATTTAAGGTAATATTTATCAATTAAAAATTATTATACTTAAAAATACATCGTCATATAAATTATTTCAAGAATTAAATAATAGTATTGTTAATTATAGAAAATAATTACATATTATAATTTTTGAATTTTAATTAAATAGTCCAATAATACATAAAAAATTATTTATTATTAGAATATATTTTTAGTTTTTTTTATGTAATGTTGGAGGTCAAATTTTTTTAATGGTCAATGAGTCCATATTTTTAGTTTTTTTAATGGTTAGGTTGGAGATAATTTGTCTAATTCTACAAAACCAACATAAATAAATTAAAAGAAAATTGATTAGAAAACCTAACTTTATGAAACTTTTTAAGAGTGGGTCTATATATATTTTTTATTATTCTTACCGGTTTAAATTAAATGTTTAGGAAAAAAAGATTTTATTATAAATTTAAATAACTTTATTCTGTATTATAGATTTTTTTAGGAATCTATTGGAGGCGTTCTCATAATAGTACTTAATTACTATAGATGTTAAGCTTGGTTCAAAAGAGACTTTAAATATTTTAAGAATCATGAAACTAATTTTTAAGTGAATATTTATATACATCTTATTTGGTTTGTAAAAACGTTTAACTTGGAAAACCGAATGAAATGATTCGATCTCAGATGTTCTTTTACACCTGTATGGTTAAAAAAGAACCAAAATCCACCTTACTTAAAAGATGGGAGTTAACATCCATTAATTAGTGATTAGAACCAAAATATTATGAAAACTCAAACTCTGGGAGCTATCTTAAAATAAATACCCTAGAACTGAGTTCAAGACAAAATAAACCCGTAATGACCAAATCTGTTATTTGCTAAAAAAAAATAACTTTCATCCATTAGAGGGACGAAAATTGTTGGATTTTGCAAACATAGGGACATATTTATGATAAACAAAAATCATATACAACTTTTATTGAAAATAATAAATGTCATGAACCAAAACTAAAGTTTATTTTAAAATATATGATAAAAATGAGGTACAATCAGTAACATACTAAAGGGAGGATAAATGAGAACACTAACTATTTAAAAGAAATACGAAAATGACTAAATCACGTGTAAAATTAGATGTGATTCTGCATGAACGGTCAAAAAATGATGTCCAGACGACTCTAATCGTGTCTTCAAGTCACAAGGAAAGCTACGTAAATCGTATGTAATTTTATACGTAACCATGTATATATCATCATACTTTACGTGATTCGACTATTTATTTATTTTCTTAAATAAGTATCGTTTTCATTTGAAACAACCATAATACACTCCTATGTAAAGTATGGTGATACATGGTTACTTTGTTTTTAGCTTTTGCTTTTTGATTGGCACAAGAGTAGAGAAATGGACCAAAGACCAACATGGTTGAATTATGATATGAAGCAAGAATCCATTGAAAATGACCAACACATATAAATCCAACAACTACTAAATACACCTTTTCTTTCTTTTCAATCTTGGTGGGTTTGCTTTTCTTTCCATTCTTCTTTTGACACATGCCATTGCCACCATATATATGCAAATCATAATATTTTTATTGTGAAAAAGGGTTTTAAATTATAACAAAAAAAACAATAATTTCCCATTAAAAATATGCTAATTAATTAAAGAACACAAATCATTCTTCAACAGAAAATATTTCAGTTTTAATCGATTTGTCGTGTCAAAATACTTGTTTTCTAAAAAATTAATCTAAGAATGAAAATTGATATATTTATTAAATTCTAAATTAATCAGATTGACTTTTATATTACGTTTGGAAGTAGAGTTTGAATAATAGTACAATTATATACAGATTTTATGAGGAAAATCAAGTTGCAAACATGATTTTCCATTACGGACTGGGAGATGAAGAGAGAGTATTGATATGTGTCCTCATTGATCCATAATAATGAGCCGTGAACTTTTTATAATATTCATGATGAAATGTATAATGAATGTTCAATCGGTTTGCATTGGAAGTCAGGTTAGATTGAACCCACATTAATTTTTATTTCTATCATAAGGTTAAAAAGATCATTAATTAGAAACTATAAAATCTTAAAGCAACTCCAAAATCATGAAAAAGAAAGGCACAAACCCAATTGCTTTTTTAAACAAAACCAAAGAACTTAGCTTTAAGAAGCAAAAGCTTAAGATATGATTTGATTGGTAAAGATTCTTTGAAGTACATATTCTTTCATAATGCATTCATTAGCAGCCTTTGAAAAAATGCTTTGGTTTCCATCAACTTTCTTTTTCTCTTTTGGCATGAAGCCATTTTAATTTTCTTGATTCAATCACTCCAAACTCAATCTAGTTACTTATAAGAAAATATCAGTTATAACGACTGTATTATATAATACACATCAACGGTAGTACCATATCAAAGAAACAACACGATATATATGTTTGTTTAAGAAATATGTTATTATCGAACACTTTTTATTACTTTAAAGACTAACTTCTAAATATCAGATGTTTTGCATTCAATATTTTCAAGACCATCTCATTTTAATCTAAATTCTCTTGGTAGTACTTAGGAAACTGCACAGCCTGGCTTGACTATCTATGCTTGGCCTGGGGGTCTTCCGGAGTTTCCTGCTCTCCTGTACAATTAACGTTGTTATTTATGAGAACAAAGCCCTAGCAACATATATAAAGCAATAGGCACCTTAAATTAATTAACATTAAAAGGATTAGTTTAGTGACTTGCGAATTACCACAGGGCGATGAGATATATAAAAAGAAAAAAGAAACCCGAAAATGGTGTAAGTAAGTGAGTTTAAATTTATCACTTATAGATATCATATATTTATATATATTTTATTTACTCAATTGTAATGTTATTCTTCAAAAAAACATATACCTAGATTATATTCATTTTTTGAACCATCTTTAAAAAGAACACAATTTATAAGGCAAATTAATACATGAAAGACTCAATAAAATAATCATAAATCCATAGAGAATTTAGGGGATAAAAAGGTGGCATGAGAGAGGTGTAAAGTTCTCTTAATTGCCAACACTTATAAATGAATGATATTTTTAACAAGATGCATGCTTTTTACCCTTTTCTTGATGCATGATGAATGGGGATGCCTTCTTTTAAACATGCATGATTAATCCCCCAAATAAAACAAACCAACCACCATTTAAAATTATAATGAAAAATGAAGAAAACAAAAAGACCATATTACCCTTCAACAAAAAGACCATGTTAAAATAATTTGGTTTGTGAATGATAATAAAGATGACATGTCCATTGAAAGAACATCTAAAGGAAATACTTAATAATAAGTGATTTCTTTTTGTGTGCATGGGGAGATAGACACACTTGGATATATCAAGCAAATTACACCTTTTTTACTACAAATTAATTAAATTTAATCCCATAAATATTTTAAGGAACAAGGGAATCGCTCATAGCAAGACACATGAATTAGGAATATGAATCTGTATGAATATGGACGTGTTATTCAGCATAAATGTATGATTCATGATGAATAATTTGTCCATATTCATTATGATGAATGTTCATCTCAAAGAGAGACATGTGGCATCTTGAGGACGGTTTCTTGTGTTCCCGATGAAACTTATCTCATATATATATGATATATATATATATATATAGAGAGAGAGAGAGAAAGGTTCATGCGAGAAACATAACTTTTTAAGAGAACGTGAGAACGAATCTCAGTCACTCAACCGATCAATAAAGACGGCTTTGACCGGTCCCCCCCTTCATAATCTCTACCCTGCCATGAATCGCGTCAATCATCCGTGATCATGTCCACCGTAACCGAAGATGTGTGGCTGAAATTTGTCCTCCCGTTCTCTTAAATT
>LUCG01079133.1:0-12254 GCA_001633085.1 Carthamus tinctorius | reverse complement strand
ATGCGGCTTTGACCGTGGTCCCCCCCTTTAATAATCTCCACCCTCCCATGAATCGCGTCAATCTTCCGTTATCACGTCCGCCGTAATCGAAGATGTGTGGCTGAGATTGTTCCTCGTTTTTTCTTAAATTGACATGTTTCTCATATGAACCTTCCTCTATATATATATATATATATATGTGTAAGTTTTGTAAGTATGTTGATCAATAGGTTTTGGGTGTGAGTGAGGGGACAAGAGATATAGGGCGTAAGGACTTGTCTGGGATAGAAATTGTAACTCCCTTTATAAAGTTATGGAACCAACATATTGTTATAATCAACATTTTAGACACAAAAACCAAAAAACATAAAATATAAAAATACTGAAAACACATGACTAGATTGGGAGCGAGTCCCATGGTAAAAAGTTGTACGTAAAACCCGATCCCTTTGGTCACCCATTTTGGTTGCCTATTTTATTGCATTTGATGCCATTTAATCACTTTCAAATGTAATCTAAATACCAAACAAAACAAAATGTGATCCGAAGAAATGGAAGATGGGAGACATGGAAAAAGAATCCAAGAAAGCCTGTGTTCGAAAAACAACAACAACGACAACAACAACAATAACTGCAACAACAACAACAAAGAACAAGATCGGTTCTTGCCGATAGCAAACGTAGGCAGGATCATGAAAAAGGTGATCCCTGCAAATGGGAAGATCTCAAAAGACGCAAAAGAGACCGTCCAAGAATGTGTCTCGGAATTCATCAGCTTCATCACGGGTGAAGCCTCGGATAAATGCCAACAAGAGAAGCGAAAAACAATCAATGGTGACGACATAATTTGGGCGATCACGACGTTGGGGTTTGAGGAATACGTAGACCCGCTAAAACAGTATCTTATCAAGTATCGAGAATTAGAAGGGGATAAGGTTAATAACAACAACAACAACAATAATAACAATAATAATGTTCCGAAACAACAACAATGCATCGATCAACAACAACAACAACATAATGCAACCAATGGGTTGCCTTACGAAAACGTTTATTCATCTTCTGCTCCAAGTATCATGTCTCAACCACCATTCGTAACGACTTCTGATCAATCGTTCGCTTTGCCGTTTTCACCAAACTCAATTCAGACACAAATACATCATCAACAAGAAAGCATCGATTCGGTTGGACATTGGTAAAGAAATCTTCGTCTTTGACTTTTACTTCATAAATACAGCTTGTAACTATGGTTTTCTTTAAATGTCATGATTACAATTCGGAATATCTAGTTTTGTTCAAGTAAAGTTCTCTTGAGTATATATACTTATAACACGATCTTACACGTAATTTATTAGAGAATAATAAAAGATAAACCTAACAAAATTTTCTAATGTGGTTTATTTATTTATGTTTTTGTGTTACTTGTCTTTTATATGGAAAACTTAGGTTTTTTGAACAACTACATATTGCTTCTAAGTTGTACTAATAAATATTTGGAGGAATTAAAGGTAAACAAAACTATCACTTGGCAACGCCTACATTGGTTTAAGTTAAGCATGGCCATTATGCTTAGAATTTGAGCATATGGATATAGCATTGCACTTAGAGATGCACAAGGCACGAGATTTTCTTTGCCTGGATCCGAGCCTTTCAAGCCCGTTTTCAATGAGCAAAGAAAGGTCCACGTCTTTTAGGCTGGGGCCAAGCTTTAGGGTTAAAAAGGGTTCGATTAAGCTTTTTCAAGTGGGCTCTTTTCTGTGCTTTTTGGTCTTAACCGGGATTTCCATGTCGAGCTTTTCTGGGTGGTCGTAGGCCATGATGCTCAAAAAATTTGGCTTGGTCCAGCTTTGAGACCATGCTCACAAGGCCCGGGCTTTTCAGTGTCGGTCATTTGGATTTCCATGTCTAGTTGGGGTTGGTTGGAATTGTTGGAAACACTCATTGTTCTTGTAATGTTTAACGATACAAAATTACATTTTTTTATATCAAAGGTTATTAAGATTTGTTAAGGTTGTAGATAAAAGGATATCTTCAATGGGAACTATTTCTTACGAAGAGAATCTTGCCTGAAAATTAAATACTTAAGAACATCGATTGCCTAGTGATAGAGTTTTTTGCTCTGATGTAATGGCTCTTTATATGATTTTAATGTCATGCGTGTCTTTATGTCAAGACTTGTTATTTATAAAAGATAGACAAAACAGATAGTTCATAAGGTGGCTTATTTTATAACGTATTCCGTTTGTACAACTGATGCAATCTCATTCTAACCATCAATTAGTACATATAAGGTCAACATTTAATGAGAATGAAAAGATAGTTACAGATTATCAATTAAAAAAACTGAAAAACATAACAAAATAAAATGGACGACCTAAATCAGAGTGCGTTGGTTATACAAATAAAATAGGTTGTATTTGGGTTCATGTGAGGTCAACCTGAGACCCGTGAGACCATATTTCATGAGAACATAACTCTCGCTCTCTCTCTCTCTCTCTCTCGATCCTCCCATAAACGCCGACGAATAGCAAAAGATCATCTCTTCAAAGTTTGTTTTCCATTTTTATGGGAGGAGTTTGGGTGACTCTTCTCTGGATAATTGTCTAAGAACATAAGTACACGTTGATGTTGTGCTTGAGTTAATATCGATGAAGAGAGCATCACCGACATGTTCTTGATCTGTCACCATGATATCAAGGGAGTGGTTTTGGACTATATATGCCATTTCGTGGTGGAAGCTCGCTTAGAACGTGTTTACCTGTGGAGTACCACCAATTTGGATTTGGGCTTTAAGTGTTGTATGTAGCGAAGGATCATTGAGGAACATATTGAAATTTTATTCGAAGATGACAAAACTAGTTCCAGCATTTAAGGTTGTTTGTATTATACCTATGCAGGTGTGTAAGTATTCTACATGCCTTGTGTTTGCTAGGGCTATTTGGGAGAAGGCAAGTAGACGTTTCCTTCCGTGGAATGTAACTGGCTAATCTGATAGCACCAAAATGTATATGAGTATATCCTAAGGCTATATTTTGTCTAGGAAGACTCATCGAAGGGATAGGGTTACTAAGTACTCGAAGGTGGTGGCGGGGTGTTGATGAGAGTCAAATTTAGAAGCTTGGACAAACTCCTTAATTTGATGATTAGAGGTAGATTATATTAACTTTTTGACTGTTTGAAAATATATTATTAGGTTTTAAAAAATACGTTATAGAGGTTCACTAAGGGCATACTGGTTATAGGTATTTTAGGATCATCTGGTACATAAGATATTTCATATAACTAATCTATCTATCTAGAGGAAGAACGTGATAAGATAAAATCTAAGGTCATGTTTGGTATTAATCCAAAGGCACTACTTACCTTCTTGGTCTCGATTTTAGAGGACGACTGCAACTTCACCCTACGTCGACTTACTTGCTCTTTTAACATGAAAAGACTAAAAGGTTGTCACGGATGGAATACCAAGGTCCAAGGCAAACAACTTTTACTTTTGAATTTCTTATCTTTGGAATGGTTTTCTGATGTGAAAGGTCCGTGCAAAGAAGGAAATCACAGAGCATACTAATCCAATTGTTCAGATAGAAACAACAGGACTGGGTGCATGGCTATGATACCAAATGGGGGACTAACTAAAGGGAAATGGGAATGGGACAAATATACCAATACAACAAGTGCAATTATGGTCATCCTATAAATGATCAAAGTAAACTGAGGCCATTTTGTAATCGGAATCAATACCATAAGCGGTTAATGACCTGTTATGTAGACTGGTTCAGAACGGTTTAACAAATTTATTTACCTTTGATTATGGGAAACAAACCAGAACTAGTATAAAAGGAAGTAGATAGAAAGGCTCGATTTCAAGATTTTGAGAAGTAGTTGTTACCCAACGACATTACGGCAAGGTTTTGGTTCTTTTGGTTGTCCTTCTTAACCTTGTGTTGGTATAAATAAGTGATATACAATATATATACATAGAAATTACAAAACTTTCAAATTCAAACAACGCTCTTAATATCCACTTCAATTTATATTTTGGTTAGCATTGCACATGTAATAAATTTAACCATGTACAAGACAGTTTAAATGAAACTGAAGACACTTAGGGGGTGTTTGGGATTGCTTATTAAAACTGCTTATTTGATTATTGCGGGTCGAAACAACAAATAAACAATTTTGATTGTTTGGATAAAATGCTTATCATGGCACCAATCAGCAAATAAGCAGTTTTTAAAGAAGTTAAAAGGTTTTAACTTTTCCAACCAGCTATAAGCAAATAAGCAGATAAGCATAAGTTATTTTAAATAAGCAATCCCAAACAACCCCTTAATAATGTGAAGACATATTTTCACAAAAAGTAAATAGTCATACCAAGCATAGAAAATTTTGTGTGGATGTTAAATTTGGTGCTCTAGGTTCAACTCTGATATTTCTACGGGATAAAAGTTTGACATTGAAAAGTGAAGGAAGTAAAAGAGATGCTAGAAAACGAAGAAAAGAAAAGGTTTTAATAAAAGGATTTATGCAAAGTATTGCAACAAGTTGGATTAGACATACAAAATTGTGGCAGAAAAAGCCCTATTAAATCTGTGACCGGTTACACTAGTTACTACCGATTGTAAGTCCAGCTTAACCAATTGCTGCCTAGAAGACAGGACCAAGATAGGTTATAAACGACTTAATACTAATCAGTATTGCCAATCCTTTGACCCTAAAGCTCTGTGCACATATGTTTGTTCTACCCCAACCCCCTCCAAATAAAATAGAAACAAAATTTTGCAAAAATGCAACCACATCTTTACAAGCCAAATTAGACAAATTTGGTACATCAAATACAGAGGTAGCGTGTAAGAAAAACCGGTTCCGCACCCAAGCACTAAATATTTAATCATCAATCATATGGCCATTATACCATAAAATACAATAAAATCAGCAATCCAATACGAATATGATAAACCAATCCATAATCTGAAACTAAAAATTTGGCCAACAAAGTATAATGTAAGACCGAAAACAAATATTATTGCATCTTTCAATGGATGGATCGTATGTAGTATTACCGAAGAATTTAGACTTGTTCTACACAACAAAAGAAACTAAACCCTATAATTCCTTGAAAACTCTTCACTATACCTGTTAAAGTAAAAAAAACAGTTTACAAAATGCTTACCGGGTAAGCGTTTTGCTAAACGGCCCCTAAATGCACCAAAATGAATGATTTTAGGCAATTTCCAATGCATTATTTTGCAATAGAAATACAAAATGATGGTTATAATTACCCCTCGGACATACTTTAGTATCATTTTGCGCTTTTAATAAGATTTCATCAGATTTATTTCCTGAATGCATTAGCTTTATCTTTCTTGATGCATCATACAACACTTATTTGCAATCACAACCATGTGATGGTTCTTTGCCATCGTTACCAGCCACCTGATAACTGCGTTCCCAAACGCCCTTCGGATCTGCTTCATCATGAGGAATATGTCGTGGATGTTTCTCTCGTTTATCACCCTTTATTTTCTTTAATGCATGCTTCAATGCCGGAAGCAACGCTTCCATGCATTCACCAACTGCATTTGGATTCCTAGGCATATTGATGATCTAGCATTAGATACCATCACCAAAACAAGGTAAGTACTTGTAGAAATAATTGGTAAAAGGTGCAAACTAAACAAACCGGTATATCCCACCAGAAGGTGGGTCTCTTGGGTGAGATTTACGCAGACTCAACTTCCACCCGAAAAAGTAGAGCAGTTGTTTCCGTGAAGACCCCCTCGACTTGCGAGAAGTGTTCACATGATTGGTAAGAGACAAAGCATGGACAAGGTACTTTGCTAAAACAATTTTTATATTCATTTGAGGGTGCAAAGCACGTGTATGGTTAGAGACTCAAGTCAGGAAAAATAGTTCTTCACCAAAATAAAACGGGAAGCAGCAGACCAGGTAAGAGACGAGGCAAATTAAGACCAAGAGTCTTACCCAGTAAGCTCTTACCGGATCAAAGATGCTTACCATCAATCCATTTTCATGGCCAAGAACTTTACACAATAAGGAAAATGAGAGTGAATTATCTCTTGCCGGTAAGCGCTTATCTGGTAAAAAGTTGGTAAGTGGCCACTTAGGAGCCGTTTAGTAAACACTTACCAGGTCACTTACCGATATCATTTACCTGATTGATTGTGCATGACAAAGACCAACAAGCTTACCCAGTAAGAGACAAGGCAAAGACCGAGAATCTTACTTGGTAAGTGAGTGTGAGAAACGACTCTTACCCAGTAAGTGCTTACCGGATTCAAGATACTTACCAACAATCCATTTTCATGGTCTAGAATCTTATACAATAAGGTAAATGAGGGTGAATCCTTTGCCAGTAAGCCCTTATCGGGTAAGAATTTCGTAAACGGCTCTTACTCCCCCTAAGTACAAACAGGATTTATGTTTTCGGAAAGTCTTGTGGTAAAGTATAAAGAAAGTCAAAGCTTGCTTTTATACAGGAGTATACATGCTCTTTTCTTGTGATACCTGATGACATTTACAAATTCAATTCAGTGGCCGTTATTCCAGTTACAAATTGTATTCCAAGGAAACATATGATGAACAAATGTCTTTAATATGTAAAAAAGGCACCAACTAAAGTGATTGCATTCCCAACCGATTTCATGTTTCTGATAAAGTGATTGCATTCCCATGTCTAGTGGTCAAAATGCATCACAATGCAACAATATTTGGTTTAGTTCTTATTTAGTGCAATGAAGAATTTTTTTTTTCTCAATTGATGTAATGAAGTTTCAAATTTCCTAATTTGTACACATTTTGACTTGGAACCAGTTGATGTTGTAACATTTGATGATGTTGATACCCGTTCACAAAATGTTTATGACAAACTTGATATCCAAAACATCAATAGTTACAAGATCAGCATGCTACAGGTCAAAGTGGGTAAAAAATAGAAAATTTAACTTTATTACATTAAGTAGGATATTTTAAAACTTTATCACTTTGATTGAGAATCAAAAATTCTTTGTTACACTAAATAGGAACCAATACAAACTGCGTAGCATATTGAATCACTTAGCCCATATGATTTTCAAGTACTCAACCACATTAAACCCAATATGGCTCACTTTTGGCTCTTTGGACAATTGTTATTCAGAAAGAATACACTAAATGGTCTAACCACAAGGGTGGTGGCGTACTAAAGGTCTAGGGGATGTGGTGGAATATCCCATCTACCTCGGGTTCGAGTCCCGGCGCTAGCATCCTATGGCCAAGCTTAGTCTCAAACGACTGTCACTTAATTTCCAAATTGCCAAGGATGTAGTCTAGGAAAAGTCTAGATGAACCTTTTCAGGAAAAAAAGAGTGGTCTTACATTTATGTTGACGACATTAGAAGAAACTCGTTGAATAAGAAGCCCTTACCAGTGTTGATCCACGTATCTCCGCTGCCGAACGCAAAAGCATTGCAAATTGTGTTACCTGTTATTTTTTATGATTAAACATCTTACTGGCATAGAGAAGGCTAGTGTTATTAAACTAACAAAAATATAATATCAATCTCCTAAGGTACACAAACAAAGCATGTAATAAATGCATGCAATATGCCTTGAGTAATCCAGGGCCCAACAACATACAAAAACTAATAAAAATAAACTTTTTTATGTATTAAAATATGCCAGGAGCAGCATATGGTTATTTAAGTGATCAATAATTGAAAGTTTAGTGTTATAAATAAAAAATATTTAAGTGATCAATATCAACAATCCAGGGCCCAGTAACATACAAAAACTAACAAATTTTTTTTATGTATTAAAATATGCTAGGAGTAGCATACGGTTATTTAAGTGATCAATAATTGAAAGTTTAGTGTTATAAATAAAAATATTGATTCCACAATTGAGAATTGATCGTTAACCTAAAAAATCTACACACTGTGAATGAAATGTGGAATTCTGTTACCAATAATCATGTGCACATATAGAGGTGTGTATGAGCATGTGAATGTGCAAATTTGGGACTTCACCTACCAAATTGTTATATAGGATGCGAAACTGTAACTTGTTGGTTATTGGATATAAAAGCATCATTCCAAAAACATAACATTGAGGGTACAACGTGTATCAATAAAAGTACCTTCAGGCTCGCTTGCATCATGACACGTAGAAGTCCTGGGGTTTCCTTTTCTATTACACCTTTTGTTGCTTCAGAAGTAATATCCCTATGAGTGAAGCTAGTACCACCTATCATCAAAACATACTTGAATTCAAAAAAGATGATCGGAGAATGTTAAGTAAAAGATAGAGATAACTAAGGGGTCGTTTACTAAACACTTACCGGGTAAGTGCTTACCGACATCATTTACCTTGTTGATTGAGCATGGTGAGGACCGAGAAGCTTACCCGGTAAGCGCTTACCGGGCTTAAGATGTTTACCAACACACCTTTTCTTGGCCAAGGATGTTACACACTAAGGTGAATGAAGGTGAATCTCTTGCCAGTAAGTGCTTACCTGATAATAATTCGGTAAATGGTCCCTAAGAACAAGTTCCTAAGAATTTGCTCACCGAGGGTTAAAACCAAATCCATTTTGTCTATATCACTGCATCTCTGCAAAATCTCCTTGATATTTTGTATCTCATCTGGTACCACAACTGTCTTAGCTACCGTTGCTCCTAATTTTTCAGAATAAGAGTTCACAATAGAAACTGCCCTTGGACCACTAAAGTTTTGATACGTTTCTCAAGGAATATGGTTTCATATCATCAAGGAATCATAAATTATGAAGTAGCATTATTTCAGTATGCAGTTTTCAAAAATTACAGCATATGGTGGGCAGAGATCGATGCAGGCATTTAAATGTGCTCGATTTTTTGGGCCATTCGAGATTCTTGTGAAGACTAGTCTAGTTGCTAATCGTTTAAAGCTACCAGCCACATCTAAGGTTCATCCGATTTTTCATGTGTCACTATTAAAGAAAGCGGTGCTAGGCAATACTGGAGATGCAACATTACCTTCTGAAATTAACTGGCATAGTAACAATCACATCAGCCATGAAACAGTCCTAACCACTCGTTCGATTATGCGACATGGGGACACGCCTCAGCAGTGGCTTATTCATTGGCAAGGTCGTTCAATAGATGAGGTGATGTGGGAGGATGCAGTGGCCATTTAAAACCAGTTTCCAAATGCTGGGATTGAGGACAAGACCATTTTGAAGGAGTGCCAAGTGATACACCGATACACGTCCTACTAGTATCGGTCCAACTAGTTTAGACAGACCCAAAATATGGAGAGTTTATTCTAGACGATCAAAAGGCCCATAAAGGAGTTAGTTGCTTTTCTCTTGTTCAAACAAACACATCCATTTGGTGTGTGAGGTAGGCATATTTATTTTCATAGTCGACTCTAAAGTTGTTAGAGGAGGGAAGGTCTTCCCTCGAGACCTTTCAGATTGTGTTTTCTTCTTCCCTGTAATTCTATCCTTTCAATTACAATCAATACAAACCTTTACGTAATTTTGTAGTTACGTAACATTATCTGAAACAGATAAATAGTACACAACCTTGTCCACCCTTGCTAAGGGGCCAAATCTATGAATTCAATCGCAACTGAATGTAGCAACCATACATTGGCTTGTGGCATTCAAACATGACCACAAATACAAGGTCTAATAGTAAAACATAAGCAAGTTAAATGCCTACCATAGGGTCACTGGCCCAATGATACTGAGGTTACTGGTAGATACTGGCCTCCCAGGAGGTCAAGAGTTCAAAACTCACCAAAGGTGAGTGAGTATTTGTTGTACATAAATACTACAAAGTTTAAAAATACTATAAAATACCTCCTATCAGGTCCAGCCCCTGATGCAACGGTATCACTCACAGTGAGGATAGCAACTTTATACGTGGAGCATACATGTGAATTGTCATTTACTTTCATTGCCATGGTAGCTTGTGTAACAGTGTCTAGATCTGATGATGATAAATCCTTCCCTGGAGCAAACCCACCTGTCTCAGAAATTAATATTGCTGATATTGGAGTTCCAAAAGGTATTTCTCTTCCTAATGGTGGAAAATCCTAACAACGCATTTGCTGACTTCATCCTTAAGAGTCGACTACTCATTTGATGACCAGTACTCTCGGCCACGAATCTGCAGTTGTAGTTTAAGAATACAGAAAAGCTAAGATCAAAAAAGAAATTCCTAATTGAGTAACCAATTTATCATAGACAGGAAAGGACAGAGCAATCAACGATTCCTTAATAAGGTCTTCCACAGAAAGATGACAGCATAATGCTTATACTACTTGATACCAAAAGCAATACCCTGGAAATCCAAATCCAGCATTGTTCTCCCATCTGCTAGTGACACGATGAAATTCTCTCCAGACTGGATCTATCTTAATGGACTGTTTAAGATAAGCATGCACTCTGCAACAGGTGTTTAACATCAGAATCCACCATCATGATCAGATGCTTACCATAATACTCATTGGTTACCAAATATGATATCAAATAAAATAGGCGCGAAGAACACCTTGGAAGATGTGGTTTTGTCCATCCAGAGAGATTAGGAATTGATGGAACTACAAAGAGGTTGAAACAGACTAAACAACTAACTGGATTTCTAGGTAATCCAAATGCAAGAATGCTTTTCACCTTCTATGCTGATTGAGTTGTGATTTCTGTAAATGTAAGAGGCTTTCCAGGCTTCATACTAATTTGCTTCAAAGATATTTCACATCAGCCCACAAGATACCAGCCCAATCAAAATCTTAAAGTACAAGAAGAATAAATAATAATAATAAACAAACAAGTTGAATATGAAAAAAAAACAAGCACTACCACAAGCTTGATTCCATTGGCCATATTCCATTTCAGGAAAAAACAACGCTGTCAAAAACAAAACAGCCAAATGAGCACAAAAAAAAAGAGGAACCCAGAGGTTCACCTTATCAAAATACACGCTGCCTCTATTTTGAAGAAAAGGTTTGACAAAATCCCTGTCTCCCATAGAAACACTGCTAGAAGTCAGAAGTATATCAATATCAGCCGACAATGCTTCATCCAAAACCGTCCTGATTTCATCCTCATCATCACGGGCAATACCAAGGTCAATAACTTTTCACTTCTTCTGTATTGTAGCAACAACAATCATTGCCCGGTTGGAGTCCCTAATCTGAAAACCAAAAGCCGTCAAGATATAAAATTAATATAAAATTGATAGATGAGGTATCTGCACATACATAGATCAGAACTAGCACTACAAACTATTAAATCTCTAGCTTTCTTTTCATAGTGCTTATGGTTTGGCCTTTTGCATGAACATCTCCCCAACATGCAAGATGACTACAGTGGCAGCAGCTATAAGAAGAACCCGCAGATCAGGAGTATGTGTGGGAGGAAGGGGACATGGTATAATGCTCAACAGCCACAAAAAGGCACACAGTTGGCAGCAGCAGAAGAATCGGACATCATGGTGGCCCAAGCTAATGAGGAAAGATAGCACATGTAATTGCATAGCTATGATTCTTTCTTATTTTAATTTTTACTTTCATCATATAGGTTTGTTTCAACCAATTGTGTTTAGTATCGGGTAGTGCACTCCATATTAACTTTGGGGCTTGTCCCCAAAATGTTGAATGGACATTCTTGTAGATTGTTAGAGTCCCACATCGGCAAGATTTGGACCAAATCTTCACTATATATGTTGGAACCCCCCTTCTCTCCTCAAGGGCTCTTTTGGATATCAATGTAGGGGCTCCACATATTCTCACATGGTATCAGAGCCAAGGTCTACCACTCTAGGGACTGACACGCCGACCCTCTCCTGGCCGTTCTAGATTCATCTATCCTCTGTTGGAGGGGCCGTGTTAGAGTCCCACATTGGCTAGACTTGGACCAAATCTTCACTATATATGTTGGAACCCATCTTCTCTCCTCAAGGGCTTTTTTGGAGATTAATCTAGGGGTTCCACATATTCTCACATGGATGAAGTTCTACGCCTTCTAAGGGTATGCATTTATTTTTTCCAACAAAATTTGTCAAAGGTACAATCTTTTCCTCAATGGCTCTTTTGGAGATTAATCTAGGGGTTCCACATATTCTCACATGGATGAAATTCTACGCCTTCTAAGGGTATGCATTTATTTTTCCCAACAAAATTTGCCAAAGGTACAATCTTTTCCGAAAGAAAAGAAGGAAACTATTTCTCCAATATTCCTCAAACTACAAAGATATGCCACAGAAGCGACATTATATATATATATATAT
>LUCG01079041.1:0-18664 GCA_001633085.1 Carthamus tinctorius | reverse complement strand
TCTCGGTAAAAATTACCAAGGATGTAATCTGGGCAAACCCAGGTGAACCTTATCCAAAAAAAAAAAAATGGAGAACGGCAAATGGTATAAAAGAACGACACCCCCTTAATGATACCTTTTGAGGGATAAGAAGACTAACTTTAGGAACAAAATTACAAACATAATGGTCGGTCTCATATGAAAATTCCCTATTATTACCTCAAATTTAAAGACAAAATAGCCTCTTCCCTTGGTTATTTTGTATCCATGAATTTCGTACATTTTGCTCTTGTTAGGAAGGCTTTCGTAGAGAAGACAAAGAAGTGACTCGTATTGATTTCGGTTCATAGAGTCTCCGATGAGCATTAATCTCTTTCCTCTTAGTCTAACCAAGAAATCAGTTGCATTGAACCTAAACACATAAATAGCCATAATTCATCATCAGTCACATATATGGTACAAATTTGGGCATAATAAGGGACACCCAAATATCCCTATTTGGCACCATTTTGCATTAAAAAAAGGTTCTACTATCACACAAGCACAAGGACCAGAAATCATCACAAGATATCATTGAATTCAGTCACAAGATTATTCTATTTTGTCATTAGAGAGAGGTAAAGGCATCAGATCTCTCTACATTAAATTGTTATCTAACAAACTCATTAATGAGGTTAGACTACAATAGATAGCTCTCCTTGTTAATTTAAATCCATAATCAAACATGTTCTCAAAATTCCATATTTGTTAATAGTTCCAAAAAAACTTGATCTTAAATTACTTCAAGTCAGAAATGACAAAGCAAGATTCAAGGCTGTTGGTGGTCAATTGAACTTGTTTTGCTTATAATAATAATAATACATGATAGATAGATATGATTATTCCAAATCCTATTACAATCTAACAGGAAAATTAGAAATTACTTAAAACGATGATTAATAAAATCAAAAAAAGGAACCTGGGAAGGTGACACGCATGAGGCTCCCATCGCCATTTCATGTAATCTTCATCAGATCTTCCATTGGCTTGACAAGCAAAAGCTTCATCAACAAAAGGGCAAGAGCCAGGTTTATAAATAGGGTACTCTTGTTCATCTTTCACCCATTTCCCAGAATGCATATTACAGCTCTTCCCCCAATCCACACTCTTCTTCACTAATTCCGCGGTTTTCTCTAAAACCCCAATTTCGTTTGAGGAGCCGTCATCATCGTTAACCAATTCCAAATCATTTGGGGGAATTGGATTTGAGTCATCCAAATCCTTTGACTTGGTTTGCAGCAATGTGGTGGTGTTCTCAATAAACCCAATTTGGTTTGCAGCAATGTTGAGTGGGTAGTTGGGATCCGATGATGTTGTGTAGTAAAGAGATAAATGGGAATCGAGAGTTCCTTTGCTGAAGAGGACAATGGTTGGGATGAATATCAAGAGTAAGAAGGCGATGGGGAGTGTGTAACAACGATTCTTTCGAGGAGTTGTTGTTGTCATTCTGATTCTTGCTGGGTGTGGAGGAGGAGGAGGAGGAGTGACATCTTCAAATTCGTTTCTCTCTTTCTTGAGAAAATCAAGAGAAGAAAGATTTGAGCCCGGATCTACTTTCACATTTTTCGCCTTTTTTTAAGTCATTAAATGGGTTCCCAAAATTTTCTATTTAGATTAGACCAAATTACATTTTTGGTCCCTCATGATATGTTGTTTTTTGCTTTTCGTCCCTCGAAAAGTAAAAATACACTGGTAGTCCAAAAATGAGTTTTTTTAGCCCATATCAACCCGTCTCACTAACGCCCGTTAAAATGGCTCCATTAGTGCTACATGTGCCCCTCACATGAGGGGCCTTTTCGTCTTTTCACCTATCTCCTTCAATCTCACCTCTATCTCTAAAGTTGTGTTTGGTACATGGTCGGAGGCAGTCGTCGGACATGGTCGCCAGCGGTCGTCGCCGACGCAGGTGGTCGTTGGAGGTTGTCGGCAACGTCAGTGGTCGTCAGAGGTGTTCGTCGACGGTCGTCGCAGGTGTAGGTGATCGTCAGGTTTGAAATTGAACAACATCAGACACCAACTCTCTCCATTTCTCCTCAAAATGGAGAGTATTGCATTTCTCTATTTTTACACTACAATGAATTCCCAGAGAATTCCATTTCTCCGTCCAAAATGATGTCAATTCTCCCAAACAAGAGATTCACATCCATTTCTCTACTTCCAAATCTCTGTACCAAACAGCCCCTAAGAACATTCATATTCATGTCCTGAACATCATGCTCAAGAACATCCTTAACCCAGAAAACATAATATCAAGATTTCAAAACACTAGTACAAATATGCTTTTTTGCCACGGTTTTTAAATTCATGTTAGTCACGGTTAGATCTAGAACCGTGACTAAAAGTCATAAATAAAATTGGAGTATTGTTTTAGCCACGATGTAACTCAATAACCATGACCATTAGAAAATATGTTTAAACATAATGTCATGGTTTAAACAAAACCGTGACTAAATTGTTCGTATGACCACAATTTTTTTTGTCATGGCAAGTAACAATTAAAAACTGTGGCCATAGACATATATATAGTCATAGTTTTTTTGTGACAGTTATTATTTGTGACCATAGACTGCATATGGCCTCATGAAGTCATTTTTTCATGACCAAAAGAAAATGCATATATAGCCACAAAAATTTGTAAAACGTAGCCAAAAGTCATGGGTATTTGTAGTCATGGTTTCATTATTTTGTGTGACAAGAAGATAACCAGTACCCACGGTTTGTCGTATGAAGCGTGACAATATGTGATGATTTCGTCACAGTTAATATGAAATGTGTGTAGCTATTAATATAGTTAAAACCATGATTAAAATAATTTTATTGTCACTAAAAGTTGACCAATAGCTACGATTCTACATAATCAATTGTGTGACTAATAAATAGTTTAACGTCATGTTTTTTAATATTTCGCATGACCAAAAGGCGTTTAATACTCACTCTTTTAAAATATAAGTGTAAATATATGTCTTGAATTAGCCATTGTTTATTATTTGTGTGACCAAAAAGATACCTATAGCCACGTTTCTAAAAATTAAATGTAACTATATGTCATGAATTTGGCCATGACTTTTAATATTTAATGAGATACTTTTAACAAAAATCAATATTTTCCTGGTGGTTGGTCCATTCCTTATCAAAGATGAGGTCTCAAGTTCGAGTCTTGGCCACGTTAAAACAAATATACATGATTATAGAGCAATCATCGGCTACATTAAAAACAAATTATGTGGCTATAGATAGTTTATTGTCATGCTTTCTTTATATTGTGTGACCAAAAGGTAATTAAAGGTCACGTTTAATGTGAGTTTATGTGGCAAAAAATACTTTACGGCCACAGTTATAGGTAAAATGCTCTAATACCATAAAAATTGGATATGCCTATAGCTACGGTTTTTAAACTATGGCTATGGTTTTTCATTTTATATGGTGACACATTTTAAGCGTGACCAAAAGGGTATCAATGGTCACTGGAGAATAGGCTACGGTTTGATAAAAATGAAAAACTGTGACTAAAAGCCTATGGCCACGGTTTCTGACCGTGGCAAATGGGAATTTTTGTACTAGTGAAATTATATATAAAAAAAAGGTAATCAAAAGTTAAACGTGTACAATTTCACTCTTGAAATCAAAATGATGAACAAACTTATCACGTTTATACATGAAATCAAAACCCTAAATATATCTTTAAATTCAAAAATTCAAAACCCTATACAAATTTATACCAATCCATGCATGAAATCAAAAACTTAAACACTTGTCTAACCCTATACAATATTGATTTTTCAAGTTTAAACCTAAACAGGTCTACGATTTCTACCTTGACTTTGTTTACAAACCTAGATTTTGTCTTTGTTTCATGGAGGTTCAGATCTGAATTTGGTCCTCGTTTCTTGGGTGGTTCAGATATGGGTGCTTCAAGAACGAAGAGGTCTACGACTTCTTCTTGTGGGTGCTTCAAGAATGAACAAATATGCATCAAGAACACAAATTGAGCATTAAAGTCGATTAAGGGTTTTTCTTGTTAGAGAACGGTAAGGGGGTAGGGTTGTCACAAGAACAAGTGATGGTTGTCGGTGAATCGATTTTCGTCGAAGGTATGGGAAGGACGAACTCGTTGCCGGAGAAGGGAGGGACGAAACCGTTGACGAAAACATCAAGGTCGAAAAAAACACCATCGACCACCACCATCAAGGTGGAAATCGTTGTCGGAGTATTTGCCGAAAGCAGGAGGGGGAGGATGTGGTTGCCGGAAAAAAAAGAGTGGCGGTGTTGGTTTGGTGATCGAGTAAGGGATGGGATTTGTGGTGGTTTTGAGTGAGTTTTGTAGTGGTTTTGAGTTGCAATGTGGTTTTTGAGTTGCAGGTTTTTTAATGGGGAACAAAAGCTTTTTATTTTCTTATTTATTTTATGATATAAAATATTATTATATTGTTATTTTTTTAAATGTGGAAAAAAGCATGAAATGACGAAAATGCCCCTCATGTGTGGGGCAAATGGTGATACTTCTCATTTGGATGACGTTAGTAAGAGGGACCAATATGCGCAAAAAAACTCATTTTTGGACCATCAGTGTACTTTTACCTTTCGAGGGACGAAAAGCAAAAAAGCAGCATATCATTAAGGACCAAAAATGTAATTTAGCCTTTAGCTTATTTGCATTTTGTGAGGTGACTCTTTTAAGATTAAATTTCTATACTTGAAACTTCATTGCAGGACTCTATGAAGGTAACCTTTATAGTTTTTTTTTTTACTTTCACAATAATTTGTTGTCAAGTTTCAACTGTAAAAATTTGGTCTCACAGGTCTCATGAAAACATGATGGTCTTATGGGAACCCAACACTCCACTTTGTTGCTTAAATAATCATTTTCACTTCACATTGAAGGGTCATTCACAGGTATAAACCAGATAAATGCTTATTGAATAAGAGTTATCATCCCTATGTATCTATCATATTGGATAGAATTTCCATTTTAAAAATAATAAGGTATAAGGGTCTTGTAACTAATAAACTCTAATTGTATAAGAGTCACAATATTCACTTACCAGGTAACTGAGTAAGATTGTCGATTTATAAAACAATACAGTAAAATTATTGGTAAAGACTATCATCTCTTATAGGGTAAAAGTCTCTTACCTTATAAAAGACAATACAAGTTTAGTAACCTATAAGCCAATGAGTAGTGCCCGTGGGCTCGGCCACGGGTTCGGCGTGCGAAATCTGCAGGTTCGTGAAGGTAACGCAACGGCTCGAGTGAGTTGGTAGTGTGGCTTCGGCCACGGCTGGTGTAACGACCCAATTTCCAAACATATAAAGTAAATGTATCCCAGAGATCTAACGCAGCAGAATTAAATATAAACTTAAATCTTAGGTTTTAAAAGCCTAACATATAAAGGGAACCACATGCCCTTGATGAGTTGTGGGAGCAGATCCGTGTCCTAAGCAGGTGGAGATTGATATTATGTTCTCATGAGAATAGTTATGTGATTTATTGTGTTCTTGTTAAATTGTGTTATTGTCTGGAATGTGTTAACACCTGATATGGTATATGCATACACGGTACTTAGGGGACGTATAGTGTTAGCTCACTAAGCTTTAAGCTTACCCTTTTTGTTGAATCCTTTTTTCAGGTTCGGGATCCGGTGTGGATAAGGGCAAGGCTCCGATTTGACTTCAGCGGCGCGAACGGTTCCAACCACTTTCGAGGACATTCTTTTATCTTGGATTAGACTTTTGATCACATGTTTTATGGACTAATTTTTACTTATAAATTTTTGGCGTGTTTTTTTATGAAATTTTAATTCTTGCGAGAAAAAGTAAAGTAGTTGGTTGGTTTTCGTTGGATAAATGAGATTAAAAATAATTCGGAAATTTTGGATGTTACATTTTCTGTTTTCGGATTCCTTCTGCCTTTTTTTTGTTCTTTTCTGTTTTTTCATTGTTTTTGAAGGTCTTTTCTCTTTCTTTCCATTTCTTTTTTCCTTTTGGAGTACAAAGTATGAATTTAGTCATATGTTTCAAAAGCAGTGTAAAGTACAAAAATTGTGTAAACTTTCATTTAACCTAAGCATACATAGTAAGTTACACATTGAAAGTTTACTTTACTAGGATAGTATTTTTTATTCCTCAAAAATTAAATCAATAAAGTTAATTGTCATGCATCCGATTGAGGAGTTCGGTTCCGAAGGAAAGCTTTGATTCCATTAGAGATGGCTCTTTTGAACTCATCATTAGGTGCAATATGAAAAGCATATATCGATGTCTAGTATCCGTGAGGGGAAGCTCTTATGATATTTGAAAACTAAGATCACCAAAAACATCATAGAAATACGCGTACAAGCCACCAATATGAAGAGTATGGTTTTTGAGGCATTGGATTGCCAGAGGAAGAGATAGATCGAGGTTGGTAATGATAGGAAGATCACTAGATATTGAGAATGATTAGATGATATTTTGATCAATGTGCATTTTTAGTGGTATTTGATATCTATATGATGGTGTTGAGGAAACAAAGGATGTTGATATCATTAAAGTCTAAAATGATCTTTCAAAGATGGGAGGTATCTTAAATCTGAACTATTTCTTCATCATGTTTACTTCTTCAAGAAGAGTCTAGATTCTTTGGATGACTATCAGTTTGAACATCCTTTTACTATCTCGGACAACATGATACTTCAGTCCATTCTCTATATATGTAGATGTTCTTTAATCATGCTCATTAATCATTACAATAAAAATAGAGATTATTATAATAACAAATAAAACGTACTACTACATTCGCCTTACAATAATAGTAAAGTCAAACATGCTCAGGTATCAATATATTCATAATACATTAGCTAAATGAAATTATGAACACTTTATACATAAGATTCCTCGTTACCATCATCACAACTCTCAATTAGTGTATTTTTGTCGACTCTATGGCTTTCCTTTGTTAAGAGTTCTAGCCCATCTCATAAATCATCAATTAAAGTTTCATTATAAGTTTAGGCGTCTTGATTCCATACCAAGTTCGGTTAAACTAGAGCTCTGATACAACTTTGTAACACCCCTAAAATATGTGGTAATTTAAACTTTAAAAACAAGACATGAATAAAACTTAACTAGAAATTTAAGCACCAATATGGGAAAAGTAATGGAGTGTAAGGTAAAACATGGGCCATAGGTAAGAACCGATTAATCTAACTCATATCTAAATTCAAATTATGAATGGATGCTGCTATGGCCTCCAAAAGGCTCTATTGATAGACCTCAAAAGAATCAGGTGTCATCCCAAAAGAATCAGAATTCTCAAAAGTTGTCTCCATTGATAGACCTCTCCACTCAAGCATTTCCAATAATCAAGATGGCAAACCTGTTGTATCTGAGATCCATATGCAGGATTATAAATTAAATGGATATGCGATTTTGTATTATTTGGAATCTAACATGATTTTGCTAGAGATAGAGAAAGTGATACATCTCAAAGAATTTAGTCAAAATATAGAGGAAATTGAACTAAAAATCAGAAATGGAGAAAGGCATATGGGTAGTAAATGTACCTTGGGGCCATTAACGTTGAGGTGAAGAAAAGAACTATAATCGAAACATTGTCGTCAGATTTTGATACAACTCTAATTTGTAGACAAGTTCTACAAAAGGAAGTTTCATAACAAAAACTAAAACCCTGATGGTCAAAGCAGACTCTATTTTAATTTTAAAATTTGAAATCGATAGAGCAAAAGCAGAGAGGAAATAGCAATAGAAAAGAATTGTCTTTGGCAAGGAAAAAGAAAGAAGAGAATTCTCGTAGAAGAAAGTTACGTAAAAACCTCCCAAATTGGTGTATGTGATGTGTAGAGAAGTTATCCCTTAAAACACTTGTATATTGTGCAATCTAAATTGCAGGGGCGGACCCACTTGGAGAGCGGGGGGTGCACGGGCCCCCGCACAATCGTCCCATCGTAATGGAAATTTTTTGCTGAAAGTGGTTGTGCACCTGCTTAAATTTTAAGTGTGCTCTTATAGGTTTAAAAAATAAAACATATAATAAAAAGTTTGTGATGGTGCAATGGTTAGGCATGCTTCTCGTTGTAGTAAAGGTCAAGGGTTTCATTCTTGTTTGTAGCATTGTTTTTGGTTTTAGTTATTAATTATTTTATGTTTAGATTTCAAGTAATAAACACTATGAATCAACTACTATTATATTTTATTTTATTTGTTTTTATCTTATTTTTTTAAATTTACCTATTAATCTTATAGAAATATCTCGTTTTACTGACAACACATGTTTATCTTGAATAAATTGAAAAAAGAAAATAAATTAATCACATATAAGAAATTGATGCCTTGTTATGAAATCAACCAAAAAAAAGTCCCCTGCAAAGGTGGAATTCAGCCAAAATTACGCCCCGTGTAAGATGTATTGCATTTTGCAAAGAAAGTCAATGTAAGTTCCATTTGTAAAATTTGTATTGTATCAAATCAACACACTTGAATTTTCCTAGGCCAACCATGTTAACTTTTCTTAGGTCAAACCGCGACTTTGGAAGCTCGTGATCGACCTAAAAAGTGCATCCGCTCAGGAAAAATCCTGGGTCCACCACTGCTAAATTGTAATTCATAGTTTCTCAAGTTTTCTGCACAGGATAAAAATCACCTGTGCTAAAATTTCCTATGTCATTCATGTCCACCAATCAGGTGAATACACGTCATCAGAGAGAGAATATGAAAAGAGATAAAATTAATTTAAAAAATATAAAAAGCTGATTTGTCATTAATTCATTGGTTGGATAGAGATGAGATAGGGGAATTCAGAACACAAGATTTCTATCCTTCTGCACAGTATTGTAGTACCATGTGTCTTAAGAGCTGTTTTATGGAGTTTTACTGTGAATGCCTTATAAGATAGTATAGACATATTTGTTAGTTTTTTTTATATACATATGTTTTAATTTATTACAATAAGGGAAGGATAACAAAAATGATCAAATTGTTCCTCATTTAACTCGAGTTAACAAAAAAAATAACGATCATTAGTCTGAGAGACGAAAACCAAGAGCTTTTGCAAACGTTTAGAGACAAATGAGAAAAAAATAAAAATATTGGAACCAATATCATTAAAAGTGGCATAGTTGAGGGACCAACATCCAAATTTACTCTATTAAAAATAAAAATAAAAACCAACGGTTCTTTCTCTTTGTGTGTGGTGTCTGTTTACAGGGGCATTTTTTGAGTTTGTTGGTACGAACGATTCATAATTTCTTTCAGAACCCCATTTTTCTCACTTTCTTTGAAATTTTCTCTCTCCACACTCAGGAATCTCTCTCCCTCTCTCTCTCCTCTTCAACTTTCATCTGTTTCTCGCTTATGAAGAAGCACCCTTATGTTTTATTGAACATGTCCTGGATTTTGCACGTTTGGATTGGATAAACACGTTCAAAGTTATAGGTAATGTTGTAATACGTTGGAAAAACTGTTTAAGCATTTTGCATTTTGTATTTTTTTTTGTATCGTGTTAGTTTTTCAC
The DNA here is from genome assembly GCA_001633085.1 of Carthamus tinctorius. NCBI lineage: Eukaryota > Viridiplantae > Streptophyta > Magnoliopsida > Asterales > Asteraceae > Carthamus > Carthamus tinctorius. Next base: position 9,138 of record LUCG01079041.1, on the reverse strand, counting down.
GTTCATTAATTATTCTAAGAATTTATGTTATATATGTGTGAATTAAGGTGGGAAATTGCGATACATTGATTTGGTTATGTGATTTTGATGTTGTAATTGTATGGATTTATCAGATATCTTTCGTTTGATTGATACAAACTATAAAGATGTCCTTGGAATTTCTGAGGTGTTCTTGACTATTCTATGTTAAATTGGTTGCTTTTGGATGGAAAAATAAGTGAAGCGTTACTAGCTAAGAGCTCATTGTTAGTATACACCAACGAACATTACAATGAATGGATAATTAATACTTTTGTGTTTCTCTTAACATTGATATGTCAATCTTTCAAAGAATGCTACATAAGCTAAGTAACTAATGGTATATCCGGTTTAAAATGTAGCCGGCTATCCATTGCTATAGTGGGTGCATTTTTCAAAATGCATTGTTATATTAAAAAAATATTTTGGAAGTATAATGTTGTTAGAAGAAAAAAAAAAAAGTATAATGTTATAATGAACAAATAGTTCAAAGTAATTTGCAGTTTCCTGCTTTTGCCCTCATGTAGACTAATAGTTGAAAGTATTTGTAGGTTGCAACGCATAGTATAGATATGGATAATAGGATACTAATGAGCAAGTGCCAAGTGTGGCTTTTGCCCTCATGTAGACTAATGTTATGATACATTTTAAAGAAAGTGTCTGCTTTTCATTTGTCTTTTTATGTGATTGAATAATTTTCTTAAAATATCTGTTGTCTTAAGTGTGCCATTTGCTCATTGCCTGGTAGTCCACTACCTATTTTCCATTAACCAAACTGCATGTATGATGTTCAAATATATAATCAAAAGGGATCCTTAATTGGACTTTTTTCAGAGGTATATATATATATATATATATATGCAAGTGTTAAAGGAAAATTGTTTAACCACCTATAATTCTGCATGTATGTATGTAGTAGAAGTGGATATGCACATGACATCTCTAATTTTGACAACTAAGCAACAATTGAACACCATATACAATTGAGAACCAAGAAATTAAGTGGTTATTAGTTGTACCTTAATTAGAAAATCTACATAGAAAAGGGTACTTTGACAGTCCAATATGGACAATGCCAAACTGTACAACCTTTACATCCAACTTTAAGCTATCATCCACCTTAATCCTACTATTCATGAAAATACATGGTTAAAATCCCCTACCTACTCTAGTGCATGCCATGATGTATGCATTGATATGTACACATCCATATGTGTTCTATGCTATAAGCATTGTGGCAGATGTATGATGAACCCAAGAAAGAAGCACCAAAGAGTTGTTTAGTGAACTTGTTGGCATTCACGGAATTCTTCTAACATTTGTCTACAGTTGACAATAACGCTGTTAGAGTCCCACATCGGCTAGAACTGGACCAAATCTTCACTATGTATGTTGGAACCCCTCTTCTCTCCTCAAGGACTCTTTTGGAGATTACATACGGGGTTCTACATATTCTCACAAAAGCAATTAGGTATATTGACTCAAGCTACCCTAAGGACCTTGACAATATATAGATGGTTAAGCACTAGTTCTTTATCATTGGTGACTGTACCATGAGCTTGATGGCTTGCTTGCAATCTATGGCAGCATTGTCTATGACTATAACACGATTGCTCCCTTACATTAGAACTCATTTAATATGCATATTGAATTTTGAGATCAATCATATAGTATTCCGTATCAGATGAATGCTTTTGCACTTCCAATTTATATGGTTACATATAACCTCGATCGATAACTTTATTTCTATCCCAATATCCAGGTTGTGGTTCTGAAGGGCCAAACTAACTGAAACGTAAAGCAACATGTCTCTTTCTATGAAAGATGTAGATCCAGCCTTTCTAGGCGTCGGACAAAAAACGTATCCTTTGTCTTAAATATATTTCTGAATTTGAAATATAGTTTTTTCTTTATCAACCTACAACTTTATTGTTTATTAACAAACTGATCGATGAGGGTGGTTGCACCATCTATAAATGATTCAAGTGGTAGGTAGATTACATGCTTTAATTAGAGTGCAATTTTTTTGTATGGAAGTCAATCTTTACATCCTCACTGGCAACTCGTAGCGGAATTGAGGTATGGCGCATCGAGAATTCTAGCCCGGTAGCTGTCGCAGAGTCTTCTTATGGTAAATTTTATACAGGGGATGCCTATATCGTTTTGAAGGTGTGTTATCTTATCTTAGTACAATTTCATAATTGTTGTTCTACAAGTTGTTTTATTAGTTTTTTGGTGTATTGTTGGGTTTCTTTATTCATCGTATAATATACCTTTTTTGTATTACAAGCCCGGTATTTTTATTTAAATGTAGGTTAAGCTTCTGACTTGTAGAGCTACATCTTTTTGAATCCTCGTTTAATTGGTTACAATCACTATCTCCTCTTGTTAAAAAATATATGTTCTATGTAACCTATGGTTCGACTAATTTTGTTATTAAATGAAGGGGAGATGCATACAAGTGAAACATCAACAACATTGTATAAACCATTAGATATAGTAAATGAAGGATATCCTTTGGTGTTGATAATTTTAGGTTTTCCTTGTTTAGGTTGATTAGTTATATATGTATTAATTGTGTAAACTTTTTCTTCAGCATACATAAAAATATTCCTCTCTATCAAAACCGTTTCTTCTTCCCTAGTAAACTTTAGTTGACAGGCTTGGCCACCTGAACCAAATAGCCACCATTGGTGGAGTTACTTGAAACCCTAGACATTACCTGTGCCACCGTTGAGAATGCATGTGAAACCCTCGACATTACCCATCTATTTCAACATATTTCCAACACTTTCACTTGTTTATTCATAATTATTATGAAAAAACTAAAGAACACCACTTATAATATGATAAATAACGCAATAGCTAATAGTCAAATATCCTTATTGATTATTAATACATAATTTAGATTTTAGTTTTAANATTAATACACTAATTAGCAAAATAAAATAAAGTATTGAAATCAAAAGTTAAAAAAAAAATAGGCCTCAATCAATCTATGTACATAAAGTGAATAATGAAGCTACAAAGAGATTTTAGAGAAACAAAATTGTACTAAGAGCCTGATAAGACATGAGCTTACTGTCTAGTAAGAGGACGGTAAGAGGATTTAAGCTCATCTCATAGGAAAAAACAAACAATGTCGCTAGCCTAACCTCTTATCTAGTAAGACATAATGTATAAATAAGAGTTTTTTCCAAAAAAAAAAATGACAACGTAGTATGGCAATTGGCTAAAAAAAATAAGGCCTTATGCCAATTTATAGAATCTCAAAGGCCTTATGCCAATTTATAGAATCTCAAAGGGATTAAAAAATATACTCATAGCACTTTAAAGAGACTTGAGGTATTCCATCAAAACAGGAGCTTTTGTACACTAACATGTAAATCATGTCAAGTGACTACTTTTCTTAATGATATGAGGGTAGTAGATGGACGTTTCAATTATTGCATTTTACTATAAGATACATGAAACTATATTATAAATCTATGAAGCTTCAACCATATTTATTGACAAGCTTTGCTGAGTGAACAATTTTTTCTTCAATTCTTACAAAGTATTGCACTTCACATTTCTTTTACAGAGTAATGCTACAAAAAATGGCGGCTTTCGCTATGACATCCACTATTGGCTAGGTAAAGATACAAGTCAGGTATGTTTTCACATAAGATATTCTATCTTCATGAATTTTTTTTCCTAAAATACATGCCATTGCAACAAAAATCGGGTCATTAGGATGCTAAAATGTCTAATACGCTATTTGAATGCATTATAGGGCTTAAATCTACATTATCAAGCAACTGTGCCTCATTTGTAAAAATGTTACAATAAGTTTATAAGATTCTTTTAGGCTATTTAACAAGTTTTTTATGACAGTTTTGACATAAATCATCCTATTAAATTTTTCATATGACATAATTTGAAAAGTCTCTTGTATTGACAAGTATCCTATAAAATGTGCTCATAGGACCCTTCTCCTCATTGTCCTACCAAAAAACTAATGAGACATTTCAATTTTAAAATGTCCTAAAGGCTTGTTAATACATCCAAAAAAGTTCTATAAAGTTGTGTTTAGACAAAAGCATTTTTTGTTTAACTATGAACCTAATTTTGGTGCACTGGATTACGATAAGAGCATCTCAACAACCTTTCTTAAACTGAGACATGGAGACTTTTATTCTTTAAATTGCTCTAACAAATTCTCTGGTTATCTAAAGTAGAAAAAATAGAAAAATCTTCAAGATTGAATCATTGTGATTTTATACAAAGTGTTTTTTAAAAGTGTATTAAGATAATTAATGTATAAAATATTATAATAATATAATTAATGTTGAAATCTCGTGCCAGATCCAAGATTTTTTTCTCTAGTGAGGGCATCTTTTAAGGTGGTCAAATACTCATAAAAAATTGTCAAATATATTTTTAGTCAAAATTCACTGTTTCGAAAAACTTAGATAGCTTTTATGGTTGATTGCAGGATAATTTTAAGCTCCTTTTTATCGATTTCTAAAGATTTTTTCAGATTTTTATTACCAATTTCGAAAGTATCTTTTGATTTTATGGTTGGTTTCAATACAACTTTTTTTATTGATAGGTATGGAACAAAAATTTACTGAAGCAAAGTAAGGTTTTTACATAAGAACACAGTGTTTGGGATTGTGTTTCAAAAGTGCTTATTGATTTATCGGCTTTTAAAAAAACCAATAACTTGAAAATAGTGTTTGAAAACTTGAAAAATATTTTTCAAAATAGCTTTTTGATACAATGAAATAATCGGTTTTTGAAAAGCAAGGAGAGCATCACCTTTTGATTTGGCTTTTGACTTTTCCCTCTTACATAACTTTTTAATGGAAACACTTATTAACTCGTTGAGTTATTGACTTTTACTGCCATAAAAACTAATCGAAACACTTAATAAACACAAAAAAATAAATAAATAATATAACACTTTGAAATTTTGGTTTTAGTGGTACCGTTTACTCCCGCCATCCCCTTTGATTTGCAGCTATAAATATAATTTTTTTAGCAATCTTTTCTCCAGAAGGTTAACATACCCAATTCTTGGTGTTTGGAGTGTTTATGAATGTGGTTATCAACTTATCAAATTTTGTAGGAAGTTAAAACATTTTGCCTTCTAAAAAGAAAAAAAACTGGGTATGTTAAATTTCATACAAATTCTCCAAGTAGAATAACATTTCTATCAAAACATTTCAAAACAACTTATTACTTTCCCAGAAAGCTAGGATATAAACGCCTTCAAAGCAGTCCAAACACCCCGTTCGTCTTTAGTAAAAAATGATTACAAGAAGTTGTGTATGATATTTTATTTTACAGGATGAAGCAGGTACGGCAGCCACTAAATCAGTTGAACTTGATGGAGTTCTTGGAGGTCGATCTGTTCTGTATCGTGAATTACAAGGCCATGAAACCGATATGTTTCTTTCTTACTTTAAGCCATGTATCATACCTCGAGAAGCCGAACCCGAAGAGCACAAAACTCGTATGTTTGTATGCAGAGGAAAGCATGTAGTTCATATAAAAGAGGCAAGTCGATGTTTTGCTGCTTTCGTTACTTACATATGATCATCCGCTATGTTTATTTTTTTTAGAGTAATCTAGGGTTTTACATTCTCACATGGCATCACACTCGACAATCTAGGGCAATTTGTACCTCTTGGATAAGCAATTTAATGGACTAAATTATGTATGAGTTTTTCTTTTGGAGAGGCATAGCGGCATCAAACCAACGAACGACTACCACGAACACACGCATGCACACCTCCTCAGCGGTATCAGCCATCCACGGGTAGCCCACTAATCTGCCGTTGTCCCGGCCCAGCTTACGCTGGACCTAGAGCCCAACTACAATCTTTGACATGGCTGGGGGAGCCCAGTCCATGACTGGACCAACCTAAGGAATGGGTACTTCTAATGCCCTCAATTGACTCCCGTTAGGATCGAACCCAGGTAGACTAGGATCCCATCCACAGCCCCCATGTATTTTACGGTCCTTAGGAAGGCCAACTGAGCTAAATATAATTTTAAATTATGTATGAATTGCAGGTTCCTTGTGCTCGATCCTCACTCAGTCATGATGATATCTTTATCTTGGACGGTAAACATAAGATATTCCAATTTAATGGATACAATACTTCCATACAAGATAGGGCTAGAGCACTAGAAGTTGTGCAATATATCAAAGAAAATTACCATCTTGGCAAGTGCGATATAGCTGCCATCGGTAAGTCAAGATTATGTTATGTAAAATCCAACAATAATTTTGTTTCTGTTTTCATGGATAGATAGAAAATCTATTCTACTTGGAGAATTTAAATGAAATTTATAATCTGAATTCTCTATTTTCATGACTAGAGGATGGGCAGATGATGGCTGATGCTGAAGCTGGGGAATTCTGGGGTTTCTTTGGTGGCTTTGCTCCACTACCAAGGAAAACAAATGCCAATGCTGCTGTTGCAAAAAGTACACATGTTGTTCCTACTCAGCTATTTTGGTAATATGTTCAAGTCTTCCTTGTATATAGGATAATCATTTACAACCACATGAAATGTTACAATCGTGCAACCTTATCTAAAACCATTCATTTTAGCCCATTCATTAGATTCTCATTGCTTCTCTTAATGTATTTACTTGATTTCATCGAAGTTCTGCAGCAAATGTCGATGCATATAACGAATGTGATGTATCGCGTGAAAGTGATTATCTATGCACATCTATATGCATTTCATTTAAGTGTATGTATAATGAAAATACTATGCATTACATGGAAGATTATTGCATGAAATCAATAATCATTGATGAATCGAGTAATCAATCATAATGAATGGGCTAAAATGAATGGTTTTAGATAGGGTTGCACGGTTATAATCTTTCATAAGGTTGTAAATGAAGGTGCCTTCATATATATATGTGTGTGTATGTGTACACCTGTGTGCGTGTGTGCATGTGTGTTGTGTATGTATGCATAATTACAAACAACACTTCTGACAAGATTTATGTTTGGTCTTCAAGTGTCAAAAAGGGGAAGGCAGAACATGTTGATGCTAAGTCGTTGACAAAGAAGTTACTAGACACACACTATTGTTATCTTGTGGATTGTGGAGCAATACTTTACGTGTGGGTGGGACGAAGCACTTCTCTTAAAGATAGAACAGCTGCAAGTGGCGCTGCAGAAGTAGGCTTTCTATGGTTATGCATTTTCATGTTTTTTTTTGTAATGTATTTCATGGTTGTTAATCTCAATTTACAGGAATATCTAGTTGCCCAGGATAGACCAAAATCTAATATAATCCGCATGGTTGAGAATTTTGAGACGGTATCTTTTCGATCAAAGTTTGATTCATGGCCTCGATCGGCCGACGATGCATCTGAGGACGGTAGAGGAAAGGTGGCTGGTTAGTTATGCCATACCTTTTCAACAAAATATACCAGAATCTTCCAGTGCTGTAGCGGATTGGTTATCGTTTGGGGGGTTCATAGCGCCCTAACAGAGTTCGAGCCTTCCCGTGTGCATCTCTGGAGACATTTAAGTGGGGCCATGTTTAGTCCCCAAAATTGCCGGGGATTAGTCTGGCTTTGGCCCAGACACCCTTCCAAAAAAAAGAAAGAAAAGAAGATATACTGGATTATATACACCTCGCGGTGTATATAGTAGCATTTTATTTTGCCTGCAGGGAACTATTTTTTACAAATTTCTGACTGTTGATATTTCTGATTTTGTAGCGCTTCTAAAACGTCGAGGGCTTGATGTAAAGGGTCTAATTAAAGCTGCTCCCACACAGGAGGAGGAAGAACCTCAACCATATATCGATTGTAGTGGAAATTTGCAGGTTTTACAAAATTTATATATTCGTTGGTGAATATAGTCACTTGTATTTGAATTTTGTCAATGAGTATACTCATCAATGAATATTCACTCAAAATTAGTTCAATGGTTCTCAAAATATTTGTGGGAACCACACCAATCTATCCCAAACTTGGTGGTTTCTATATTTTGTTGTGAATCAAGATGAATTGAGGATTTCACAAAAATCACCAAATATATATATATATATATATAGTGAAGATATATGTAGTCGAGTGTTAATTTTATATTCTATTTATGTATACCAACATGTTTTCCAGGTTTGGCGTGTGAATGGCAAAGAAAAGGATCTTCTACCAGATGATGATCAGTCAAAGTTTTACACTGGAGATTGCTTTATCTTTCAGTATACATATACCGGAGTAGATCAAGAGGAATGCGTTATAGGGACATGGTTTGGGAAGCAAAGTGTAGAGGTAATCTTTTTGCAATTAATTTTCATGTCTTAAATGGAAACATTATGGTGGTTTATTTATTTACCCAAGTATTGTATCATAAGTGTGGATAAAATATGCGATGATGCAAGTAGTTTGCCTAACTATAGTAAACCCACTAAAGGGTGGCCTAGTGGCATCAGGGTTATCTGTAGATCGCCTTATCCGAGGAGGACAAGGTTTAAACCTCTCCAAAGGTGAGGAGGGGGTGTGAGATCATTTGCCCTATGTAAATAGTATATATTAAAAATAGACTTAGATGCCTTTTCTCTAGATGCCATTTCAGTTATATAAGAATCAATTATCAGTGCATAACTACTCAGTACTCAGCTAAGCTTTTATTCAGTGTCACAAATTCTTTTTGTCATGTACTCAACTGCCCTTTTCGGGTGTCATTAATCATTTTTGTCCATATAGTCCTAGCACTGTACATCATTGGGTGATTATGGAAGGACCATAGTAAGTGAGATTTTCAACATTGTTGGCTACTAGAAGGGTGATGTAAGTAACATCCATTGAGCAACTTATAATTACATAATAAATAAATAAAGGTTCTTATTTAACAAAGGTATAATATATAGAAAAGATAAAACCTTGCCTGAAATGTTGCCCAAATTTTTAACTTCATGATAGTGGTGCCTACATTACTAATAGAAGTGGGAAAGAGAGAGCGCTTAGGGTTGAAACACGTGATTTGAGATTGTAATTGTTGAAAAACAATTTAGTTTTTCATTTTAATGTTATGCAAAAATACAACTCATAAAGCCTACAACTAGGTTTTGACTTTGTTGCCATCCATTGCAA
>LUCG01078930.1:0-19004 GCA_001633085.1 Carthamus tinctorius | reverse complement strand
TGATAAAAGGGCATTTTTTTGGCCTTTCGCCATGGGCATCAAAAATCTCAGGACCGGCCCTGTTTTGATGGACGGGCCTATGTCATGCACGTGTTCAACCGATTTTCATAATTAGAAATCTCTTTTATTGTATGAAATATGCGCATGTTAAACTTTATCTATCTATCTATCTATACATATATAAAGTCAGCTTCAAGGAAAACAAAAAAACGAAGAACTAAAAAACACTCTCTTAGCCCTTCATCTGGACGGTATGCACTTGTCCATAGAAGTAATTTATAATATGCATACGTGCATATGTACACGTGCTCAATGCACACATATATAAAAACCAAAAAACAACTTAATATACTTTTATGCCAAGTACATACGGTCCAGATGAAGGGTTACGAGGGCGTTTCTCAGTTTTCCATTTCTTCGAGGCTTTCCTCGAAGATATCAATTATCAACATATACAAACCTAGAACTTTTTTCAAGTGGTGACACATTTTGACTGTAAAATAATATCTACTTTTTACAAAACTAGTATAGATCTTGTTGTCAACAGAGATGGATAGAGGAATTCTTTTAAATGGTGCTCCAATTTGACTATAAAATAATATCTATTTAAAAAAAAATTAGTATAGATTTTTTTTGGTTGGTTTCTTACGATACATAGAAAAACCCATATTCAAGTCCAATCTATATATTTTTTAAAAAAAAACAAAAGGTATATAATAAACACCAAATTTAAGTTAACCACAAGGGCCGTAGTGTAATGGTTGAGGCCCTAGGGGACGTGGTAGTCCTGGTGGAAATGTGGAATATCCCATTGGCCCAGGCCTTTTGTATATAAGTAGAAGCATTTAGCATTAAAAAGCTTGTGTTAATATTTGAGTTTCAATAACCATATGGTGGCACATAACGATACAGTGACACTCTTCAGAAACGTAACGCTTTCCCTTACAGCAAAATAATGAAATGGTGGTTCGTGCCACCGTCATGATGGGTCCGTCCATGGATATTAACCAAAAAAAACAACAAATTCACTTTAAATAACCAAAAAACTTAAAAAAAACATTTTAATATCATTTAAAAATAAATTCTAAAGATTTATAAGACGATAGAAATTGGCTAAAAACACAAATGCTAAGACTTTACAAATCTATAATCAACCTTAAAAAATGCAAAAAAACATGAATCTATCATTGATGCTTTTTATAGTAAGAATACTAAATTATCATAAAATTGTTTTAACAAGGAGTTTCTTTAATTAAAAAAAACACATTTATATTCATTTAAAAGTGGGGGTACAAACGACCCACATGAGTCTGATAAGGTTTTGACAACTTGGTTTTTGTAGTTGTCATTGCATGTGCAAAACAAATTAGAAAATTTAATAAATAAATAATGCTAGTATTTTTTTTTATAAAAAAAAAACACTTGCTTGACTTCTGTATAAAAGATTCTTTAAAATGCATAGCAATTCATGTATTGATTTATATTAAATATCATAAAATGTTAAAGATTTTATTTTTTAATAAATTTTATGAACATGATTGTCAAAAGGGTTTTTTATAAATCAATAATATATATACATACATAAAAAATATATTATAATTTTACTCTCTTTAAAGAAATAAGATTTGGATTTTTTTAACAACTCATACAACTTTTTATAGATGAATTGATTAAATTTTGAGAACGTCTATTCTTTTAACTGGGAGATAAAATGGAGAATGATACGTATTCTTAGGTGTCTATATTCATTACGGATAGCAAAATAAACAAACCTCATTTATGATGAATATGGACACATAAGAATAGTATTCATCGTGAATAATATAATATTCATACTAAGTTGACAATTATTCCTGATAAATAATACATCATTTATGATGTATGATTAATTAATTAGCTTTCAATAATACGTATTTATAGTGAATGATACTTATTAATAATGAATAATACACGACGGTATCGAACATGAGGGTCACTCTTCTTTATACCCGCTTCACTACCTAAAGTCGGGTTGCAATTGAAACCAACATTTAAATTTATGCTTAAAAAATTAAATAATGGATATCATATAAATAAAGTTGTAGTTGAATCTTTTACCATTTTAAGAAATTGTAGTTAAAGATAGTGGAATTGTGAATAGATAAATAGATATGATTGCCTTTATATGTGAGATGTGGACTTAAAATGTATTATTTGATGCACTCCCAACCCCATTCCAACTCTCACCTTGTTCCATGTATCTCTTCTTTTATCCACAAAAGACGATCCCTATTAAATTCTCTCATTCTCACACACCCATCCACACACACAAAATCATAGATATTTTGAAAATTTTAACATAATTATTTTAGAGTAAGTTACGGATTTGATCCCTGTGGTTTGAGGGTTTTTATGGATTTGGTCCCTAAACTTCAGTAATTATGGATTTGGTCCCTGTGGTTTACAAATTCTTTTGGATTTGGTCCCTGGTAGTGCAAATAGGCAGGGACCAAAACCAATAGAATTTGCAAACCACAAGGATCCCTGGTAGTGCAAATAGGCAGAGACCAAAATCAATAGAATTTGCAAACCACAAGTACCAAATCCGTAATTTACTCATTATTTTATGTAACACATATAGTAAAAAATATATGCGTATAATATACTTTTTCCCTTTTTTTCGATATTTTTGTATTGATTTATGTGGTTTGAGACGGTAAAAAGGTTTTATGTTAATTATATGTTTTATGAAATATTTTGTTATATTAGTAGGATTCAATGTTTATTTTGTATTTGAACATGTTATTAGTTGTTTATTAATTATTATTATGAATTTCAAACGTAATAATAAGTTAATGTTGTATAATATAGTAGAAACATTGTATAGATATATAACTATATTTGAAAATTTATATGGTATTCATTATTATTTTAGTTCAATCATAAATAAATTGAATAACATTCATGTTGAAAATGCATGATATCATGATACGGTATTCATCAAAAAAAAATTATCTTTAGTATATATGCCCTTTTTTCACATGTTTTCACTTTTACGTTTGTCACTCAAATGTTCACCTATACTTTTAATCTCATGCTCACGGTTCATCTATAAATTACGTTTTTTAGGAGAACGAACTGATTTGGTATATTTTATTATTGTTGATCTTCAATTATGATAGATTAAATGATGGAGATTGTTGCTTACCCTTTCCATTATAACTTTCATGCTCATTGGACCCAACTCTATCACATAATGTTCAATTATTAAGCAAGAACTAAAAACTAATTTGGTTTTTCATTTTATTTTTGAAATTTGTGATTAAACTAAGTAAAAATTATAATCATGCCTATCAAAAGGATTCGAGTAAGTTTTCTATACTCTCCAAAGATCAACTCACATTTTTACATTTGATGATAAAAGAATAATTGAGGGAAAAAAATCAAAATACAGAAAAACGTATTTGATAGAACGTTTTGATTAAAGTCTTGAATTCCTTCTACAGGCATTGAACATACTTTATATCTTGTTTGCTCTATTTATGAGGATCATATTTTCATGCTTTTCTTTTTTATTTTAGCCAAAAAAATTCAACCATAATGATAATGTATAGATTCGTGTTTAATGTTTTACAGATATTATATACTTTTAAATTTAAGAGTTTTGACGGTATAGATATGTATATATTGTTGCATAAGCAACTTGTAGCAAGAAATGGCCTTGTCAATGTGTCATAATATTTATAATTGTAATTTTAAATAATAATGCTATTTCATTATAAAACATACATTATTTCCTATCTTTTTCATATAAAAATATAATAGCAGACACACGTATCAGTAAAAGAATACAGCGAGCTTTCCGAAAGACATACTAGTACCACTAAAAGCATGACACTTATATGGACCACAATACTTGACCCAATTTGGCTTGATCACATGCATGTGTTCTCGAGCCATGGCTCAACCGTGTTCACATGAATGTTGAGATAAGGGGGTTTATGTGTTCCCGGATCGTAGTGGCAACACAACAGAAAATTTTAGGGACCTAAAAAAGCGTACATTTTTTTATTTTTTGAAAATTGAACTAAATAGAAAAGTTTGTAGTCGTTTTTACTTCTTCAAACTAAACTAAAGAGAGGAGTTTGTAGTAACAGGGCTGGTCTATATTGTATTAAGGTTCACACATTCAAATTCCGCATTTGACAAATTTCTCTAGTTTTGATCTTTTAATTTAATAAGTTGGAACAAAAAGCCCGTAAGAAGGGTCAAGACCTCTTCTTGTAGTGGATAAGGAGTCAACCAACACATCCGCAATGACTTTGAAAGAAACTGCTACAGTTTATTATTTCTTATAGTCAAATGGGATCACCACCACGTGCAAACCTACAGCTGCATGAGCCATTGCTTCATGTCCATCATGAAAGAAATAAAAATAATGTTTATGAAGAGTGTTGCCATATTGGTTTGTTGAGTAGCATCATATAGTCTTTCAAATTGAAATGCTAACGCAAGATTTAATGAATGGATGTGTAAGCTTTCGTGCCTTTACACTAAAAGGCCCAAGTTTTCAGCCTCATTGTTAGCAAATTTGTTGTTATTTTATATCTACCTTTTATGTTCTTAAAAATATACATATAAATAGTACCTAGATATGAGTCTTTTATGTAGAGACATGAACCAATCATTAGATTTATACTGGTAATGTGGAACCTTTTATTGTCTTCCAGTGCTGTGGCGGATTGGTTATCGTTCGGAGGTTCATAGCACCCTAACTGAGTTCGAGCCTTCCTATGTACATGCATGAGGACATTTAGGTGAGGCCATGTTTAGCCCTCCAAATTGCCGGGGATTAGTCGGACTCTGGTTCGGACACCCTTCCAAAAAAAATGTGGAACTTTTATTTTGATATAATTCATAGTCAAATCGTACGACCACTTAAAAAATTACAGCTCCACCTTCGATGACCACTTTACAAAAATTCTGAATCTTCTGTTCGAAACTTATATTCATAGTCAAGCCAAAGTTGCAAAAGATGTTAAAATATTTGAAAATAGATGTAGTTGTTGACCAAAAATGTTTTGACCGTTTTCACTTTCACCTCTAGTTATGCACACTCTACATAAAGCACTACCTTGAAATGAGCATGCCTTTTCAAATAAGGGGGATAGGTTTAAATTAACTTTGTTGTCCACACTACATAAAGCACCCCCTATAAGCCATCCTCTATATCAATAAATAGTGGTGTAAGCTTGCCGAGTTTGAAGTTCATTTAAAACTCGTTTAATAAACGAGTTCGAGCTGAAGCCTTTATGTTTAAGCTTACGAGCCTAAACGAGCCTCAGTTAATATATAATATAAATATATTAAATAATAAATAATAATAAAAAAATTAAAAAAAAAACATATTAAGTCTTGATTTATAGGAAAAACAAATCTAGCTCGAACCAAGTTTAGGCTCGTCTAATAAAAAACGAGCCGAGCCCGAGATCAAGCTCGAGCTTGACACATAAGGCTCAGCTCGTTTACCTCCCTATTAAAAAGCCACTACCAAACAGTCATGTATAGTTGAATGAATAACCTAATGAATCCTATTAAGCTCGTTAAACAAATAGACCTTGACAGATTGCTTTACAATACCAAACAATTATGCATCATACATAAAGATTGATACAATAGAATATTAGTGATAAGCACTATTATTTAGTGTTTTTTACACATTCAATTATCGTATTTAGATAGGATTTGTGTTAAAAAATATCCCAAATTATGTAAAAATGTATATCTTTGTGCATCTTTGTGTCAAATGGAGTTTTGGAATCGTGATGAGCCTGTTTTATATAAAAATGATACTAATTATAGTCTTTTTTTTATAATAGATTGTTTGTAAAAAGGAGAATGTTGCAGCAATGAAAGTAGACTGCAAAAAAAAGAGAATGCTGCAGCAATGAAAGGAGACTGCAAAGAAAAGGAATGAAGCATATAGGAGAAGCTTCAACTAGTTGGAAGGAATAATTTTTATCTATTAAATATTCCTTTACCCACTAGTTTATGTTTAAATACTCTTATTTTGACTTTTTGGTACTACATTTTTTTGGTTATCTCCTTTTGCAAGCAATTAGTATATATTACTAGTTTAATTAGAACCAAACTATGTAACTAAACTCTAAACTTGTTAGCCTTTTATACTTTTGGTCCTCCCATCTCTCCTATAAATAGGGAGCTTGGGCAAGATATCTTAGCATCCCACAACTAACCAATAGTTGTGTTCTCTCTTCAAAACTTCTTCTTGCAATTAATCTAAGTGTTATTTCCGGAAAATCAAAGCTTTCTGTTGCATTGCTGCAGTACTTCAACTGTTGTTCTTCATCTCAAAGTTCTTATTACTTGCATCTTTACTTATGGTTATTTAAATTCCGTCTTTAATTTCTGTTTCATTTGCATTAACTTCTTCAAAAAGGTCTTTACTTCAAGTATCGACCATCATCCTTTACTTTCCTTGCAATTTATCACTTTCGGTTAATTTAGATTTACTTTTATCGCACTTTATCTTATCGTCTTTAATTACTCGCAATTTATTTTCTCGTCTTACATTACTCGCAATTTATCATGCTTTCTTACATTTCATTGCAATTAAATTCCGTTACGAGTAGCTAAATCTATTAGCTTGGGTGTGAGGCAAAAGATGAGATCTTTATTCAAACAGAAGTAGGTAATTTCTTGGTAACAATAAGTTTTTATTATTTCATCTCAAGTTCATTATATGTTTAAAACTTCTTAATAGATGATTTACCATATGAGATATTAAAGTGTCATGGTCTTGGATACAAGTCATGATAAGCACGTCAATTTGAAAGACATAAGAAGTATTTTTGAGAAAATTACTTTTTGACTAATATCATTGTTGTTGTCTTTCATTAAAATTGATTGAGTCTCATATGGTAAAAACTTTTTTAATATCAAAATAAGGTGCACTTAGAGATAAGACACTAGTCATACTTTTACTTAATGATATGGGATATGGTGCAAAAGACCAAATTATAATAAAGAGATTTATTAGTTCATATGTTTTGAAAATCACATCGAATTATTTACTAGACAGAATATCACACAGACACGTGGGTTGAAAACTAGTCTATAAGGACATGATGAAAGTCCGAGAGGAATACTTTCATAGCAGATAATAAAACATGTTGTTACCAGAAGCATGCTGCAGCATCCCTGCAGCATGAACCTACAAAAATTTGTATTAAGATCCTATCCCACGTCTTACACTCATGCTTCTTTTAACTTCTGTTCAAAGTAACCAACCAATCCAAATATATTTTCTCCAAATTCGCCATCTGAAATCTCTTCTTTTAACATACTTTTGTAGAAAACTTTTTAGATCAATCCCTGGGACGATATTCGGTTTTACGACCACTTTATTACTTGAATAGGCGACATAGTTTCGACGAGTATACTTGCTTGTTGACTCTATCTGGTCTAAAGGTATTTTTTGAGTTTTTAATAAACAAAAGAAATATTCTGCGTGTCAATTAGGATGTACATGATCGTCTTCACAAAATTTTAAAAACACTGACGAATTAAAACATCATATTTTCTTATAGGATCCTTTCGAGGAAATGTCATATAAACACATCTTTTCATAGGATGTTTGTTGTAATAAGGACATCTTTTTAAATAATATCGTATAAGAACATCCACATCAGATATCCTATATTTTTTCTAAAATAAAGTATCATAAATCAAAATCTTAAAAAATTTTACATCCAACACTAACAACCTATTTTAACGATTCCACAACATTAACTACTTCCAAAAACAATTGCAAAACGTACGAGTTTTACATACCTCTACCTTCTTGAAGACAAGACAACCGAATCATGGGTTTCCACCTAACACTTTCTCTAAATGATATTTTCGTTTATACTTAAGCATTGTCGGGTACCCAACATCAAACTTGATTACCAAATTATCCTTCTTCATAGGCTCCTTTGAAATCAACATTCCAGGTTTAACGATCCCCGTTACAGGGATCGCAAGATTCAATCCTTCCACCCAAAGTGTTTAATTCAACGGTCTTTCAAGTGAGTGCCTCTAGAAGCAGTATTTTCCGATTAATAATCAAGTCGTTACCTTCTCTTGTAAAAACTACGTGAGGGTTTTCATCAATTACCAATATCAAATCAGCCGCTATGAAACATGGTTCATGGTTTTATTTAGATAGTTAACATCTCCTTGATGGTTTGAAGCTTAATGAAACAAAAAAATTGATATAAAAATAACAAGAATTTTAGTATCGGTGTTAAGGAAGAAGGAATGTCGAGTGATGTGATCATATGAGCTTATTTTACGAAGCATGGTCTATCTACTAAACCAAACGAGCCGAAAATATCCCCTCGAGGTGGGGTCAGGGAGAGATGTACGGAGACCTGACCTCTACTAAAAAGAGTAGAACAATTGTCTTCGTGAAGACATCAAATAGATATGAGTAAGCAATAGGAATACATACAGAAAGAGAAAAAAAGACAAATATCATTAAATTTTGAACTAGAAATAAGTGTCCAAAAATGCATACTTTCCGATTTTACCATTTGATTATGAGATGAAGAGATTCATTAATGATTAATCCCTCTATCATTAAGTATAAAATTGTCATTTAAACAATTTAAAAATGTACTAATTACCCATTTAAAATTGTGTTTGTTTCATTATGGACATTTTATGTTGGGGCAGAGAGAGTATAACCTGAAAGTGGTGAGAAATATTAGTATTATGGTACTCAAGAATCACAACCGACGTTTTATACCCAATATATGGATGCGGAGACTAACAAAGTTATAACTATTTCTTAACGAAAAGCAATGCAAATTAAACCAAACCAAACCAAACCAAATGTACCCAATAATTGAACTTGAGGCTCTCAAAAGCATGCGCAAACCATGAGTTTTGAAAGATATAACGTATTGATTGAAATTAAACTGGGATTTATACCGCAAAATCAAATCAATCCTTCAGTGTTCATTCATGAAGTGAAGGTTAAATTGCAATGCAACAACGTAAATACTAACATTTGCATCATAAAAATAGAGAATGACTAGACAGATCTTATTTGTTACCCAACACTCAAACTCATAAAATATAGCTAGACTAATAGCTACTTCGTAAAATTTGCCCTTCAAATTTAAAGAACCCTCTTATTGCGCAACAAGTTTGTGATTGCGCTTAATTTTGACCACTTGACTTTAATTCGGTGTACAATAATATTCTTGACCTCGTACTACTTGAATTGCCAACGGTAATTCAAGAACGACAACATAAACCCTTTCAATATAGATCTTGCTTAATGTTAACAAACTAATAATGTTGACTTCTTGAATCATGAAAAACATGAAAAGTAAAAAGGTGACATCTAGCAAGTTGTAGACATAAATATACTTGTATCAGCTAAAAGAATGGTGGATTGCCCCATTAATCATTTTTTAGATCATCACTAAATATCAACAAAACGAAATTCTATCCATGTGGATGCTAATAATATGTTTTTTGTCAACAAACTATACATGCATATATCCATGGACAACTATATCTTGAAATAACTTGGTAAAATATATTCATGGAAGATCATGACAACACAAGGCTGATAAATCATTATTGAATAGGATTTTAACTTCGTTAACGAAGTTTGTGTCGCTCCATGAAAACCAAAATGTCTAATTCTAAATTCCTAATCACAAATGATATCATTGTCTGTGCAAGAGGAGGGGGTCGAGAAAAAGAAAAACTAAGGGTGATAAGTGATAACGATGACAATTTTCTTAAGTGTGTTAAGATTTCCAATATATACCAAAGGGCCTTTGGCCTAGTGGTATTTGGGCCTTCAGCCTCTTAGGATACTAAAGGTGAGAAGCATCATATTTCATTTATTGTATATAAATACTATATTCTTCTAACAATCAACTCATGACTCGTGCCCAACATGTTTAAAGTTGAAAAGCATATGGGTAACATAAGGTAAAGTTGGCTCCTGTATGTTGAATCAATGATTCCATATCGGCTTATTCACTTAGGGGACGTTTAGTTTGACATAATGTTTTTGAGAGGGATGGATTTTGTAGAATTTTTTGAATCTTTTTTGTGTTTGGTTTAGGATTCAGAACGGAATTGAAATTCCATTTTCATACGTATCTTAAAAAACAAACTATAGATAATTATGAAGAAAATTAATTATCTTTTATTATTTGATTATTGCAAAATGAATGTTTTAAACATATTTTATAGCATTATTACTAACAACTACTACAAAATCCCGTGAAATGTCAACTAGCCCCATGGGATTTCTTAATCCAATGTTAGTGGGATAGCAAAGAAAATCCAGGAGTTCAATTCCAGACTTTTAATACCAAACATGGGGTTGGAATGAAATCCAATTCCAAATCCCACAAACCAAACAGCCCTGATCACAACCTCCTAACTCTTGAAATTCAGGATTCCCAAGTATTAAAATTTGATATATGAAACTAAGATTGAAAAATCACAGTACAACTGTAAGCCTAATAGCATGTTGGAGTTTGTTTCTACTCTTCTATTTGATCCTCTAATATGTAAATCTGCTTTCTAGATCCCGATTCAAGCAACCCATTAGTCGTGCAATCCCATCTCCACACATAAAAAGAAACTGTCGGTAGTTAGCAAAGGAGAAATTTGGAAAGGGGTATTGTCTGGGCCTTAAACAACATATCAGCTCTTATATGATAATAGCATAACAAATGCGTACATATGTGTAATTGTGTATATATGTATAGGTTCCGATGGAAACAACAAAAAAGGTCGGAGATGTTGAGAAGATCTCAACTCGTTAAATGGTGACTAAAAAGGTAGTAAACTTACGCCAGTGTAGAAAAGTGGCAGGCTAACACCTAGCAAAATCAGCATCACTAAAAGCAGTGAAGGCTGTGAAGCTGTGTTTGTTGAAGACATCAAATGAATGAATTTTATTTTTCCTAAATACATATATATTCAATAAAGAAAAGCATGGCCATCAACGTCTTAAACCTTGGTTTTAACACATGATGTTACATACGGGAAGATAGAGAATCAACTAAAGCTGTGGTCTGTGACAACTTTTAAGTAACAAAAAACAACTATTTAAGTTAATGGAACTGATCTTGAGAATGAGAAGCTCAATTCCGAAAAAATTTTAAAACCCAAGTATGAAGCATTCCAAATGAGTTCAACCAATTACTGCCAAGCAAACATCTAATCTGCTAAAGCACACGCAAATTAAAATAAACCATCGAGATCCAAATACCATAATATCCTATCGTGATCTTACTTTTACAGTGGATGATAAAGTAGGAGGGGAATTGGAGTCCATATAAGCTAGGCTTAAACCCTTTCGCCTCAACATATAACAGAACCTCCTTTGTCCATGGGTTCCACATATTTCACATGGTCTTAAAGCCAAAGGATCAACCTATACTCGTCTAACCCCCTCCTGACGATCTAAGCCGATATGTGCTCATCTAGCCTCCATTTGAGGGTCAAGTCTAAGTCACACGTCAGCTAAACTTGGACCATTTCTCCTCAATATTCGGTGGAACCTCCATTTTCTCCTGAAAAGGCTCTAATTTCACATATTCTCACACATATAATGCAAATACAACAATGCATCATCACTCATCCAACTCATCTGATGGATTGATGGCAAAATTTCACAAATAGATAAACAGATAACCAACATCAAAATGAATCACATTACATCCAAGGTGAACAATGATATCTAAAATGTAGCAATTGAAATTAGGTATTTCATAAAATAAAAACGTACCTGAAGAAATGTGTACCTTACTATTAATATTAATCTTCTTCTTGGAAGATCCATTGAATTACGTCTTTCAGATCCGGAAAACTCGGAGTAGATATGATCAGCATCCATGGGGTTAAAGGGAGAGGAAGGGGGTGGGGTAACTCCAACACTGAAAAATGAGGCAGATATATCTTCAGCATTCCTAGGGTTTTAGAGGAAGGTGAAGCAGGTGAGGATGGTTAATTGGTTTACCATCTTCGTTTCTACCTGGGGTGACCAGTCAGTCCCAAATCCTTATACCGAACTGGTGTTTCGATCCGAAATCGATTCATGTATAGTTCCAGATATTTTTTATGGTAAAGTTTTTTATAGGTTTGTACTGCTTGGAAAAGCGAATCAGAAGGTTTCTACGAAAAGGTTTGTGCAAGTTAAGTGATTTTTAAGAAAAGTTTTTTTTTTTTATCACTTTAACTCATCTCTTCCACTTTTAATTGATGAAAATCTTTTTGCATCGGAGAAGTTTTTTTTTTTTTGAATGGCAGATAACACACATACACGTTCCGACATGAAGTCAATGAGCTATCCAGGATCCATCCCGACTAATCCTCGACGACCACAAACCGACTCGAAAGCCGAACCATGGTCAAGGTATCGTCACGTGCTCACCCCATGAATCGAACCCGGGTAGACAAGGATGCCATCCACTGTCCCACCAAAAAATGATACTAACCACTAGGCTACTAATGCATCGAAGAAGTATTTAAGAGATAGATTTTTATGAATAAGAAATTAAATAAATAGGATGTGGCATCACAGAAAAGTCTTTGAAAGACTTGAGCATTATGGATGCTCTTAGATACAAAAGAAGAATCCGGTTGGAAAAAATTATGTGGGTCCATACTTATTGATCTAGGCCGGTAAAAAAATTAACGAAAAATAACAAATTTCGTATATTTTTATGTCTTTTTTGTTAGGTCCGTAATTTACGGACCTAAATATTGCGGATGTAGCGACATTTAGGTAAAAATACCCTCTGTTAAAATAAGAACAACCCCTACTCGACCACGAATTAATTTAATAGATTGGATGTTGTTATTCATGATATTGATCCGATTCAAGATCATCGATAGGGAATGCATTTATTGAATGATAGGTGAAAGATTTATCATCTCCATGGAACTAAATTGTTGACTTGTCATAAAATATTATAAAATTACGAGATTAAGTAAATATCCTTGCATTTAATGCTATTGTACTGTTTATTGAAAGGTTATTATATACCATGCATTGCTAAGTGTACTACAATTTAGTGTGTTTTCTCCTTATATAACTAACGTCAAAAACTAATTTTACATTCCTAATATATAATTGTGACATTAAAAGGGTGTAAATAGTGTTGCCCAATATACCGATCATATATGTGGTTTGCATTTTGTTTCAATTTGTGTCATTGACACTAATACTATTAAAGAACATATGTTAACTCGTGAGTAAATAGAGTATTTTATGCTTTGTTTTGTTTTAAATAAATATTCAACGTGCATTTCTTTGTGTAATAGCTTCAATATAATTTCAGAATCATGTGCTTATTAAGCGGACCAGTGTCAATTATATTGTCAGAGAGAACCATGATTGTCAACATACCCTTTTTGTAATGATTGAGATTCCGTTTTACCCGCTCTTAAATTTTGAGATTTAACTTGGTATGGTTTTGAACTTACATTTGCGGGCTTAGCATGTAGAGATGGCTATTAGGACTTGGGCTTAATTAGTGAAAACAAATTCCGACTTCAACACCATTTAAAAAACAAACAACACCTAAAAATCCATTTAAATCAACCAACAAAACTTAAAAAATCTATCCGAACAGTTGAATTAAGCTAAAAACAAATCGGACAACTTTACGGACCTTTAATTACCTTAAAGGTACCTTTGTAATGAAAAAATCTTGAATTCGCCACTGCATCTAAACGTTTATAGATTCCATGAAGCATTATATTATATTTACAGAAAAAAAGTACTTCTATTATATAAACCAAAAATTCATCAATCAACCATGGAGTGTTTGTAAAACCCATTGAGTATATTTTCAAGAAAAAATGTGTATTTTCATTATATGAACTAAAAATTCATCAAGCAACCATGTAGCATATGTAGAAACCATAGGCTATTATATATGAATTGAGATGTTTGGGCAATTGGTTTACATGCAAAAATAACTCGGTCACATACAATATTGATTGATCCACAAATCGAAACCAATGGGGAAACAATCGGGTAACTATCAAATACACATGGTTGATAAAAATGTTTATTTTTAACATTTTTTTAACGATAGCAAACACAGGCATCCATTAAACCTNGGGGGGGGCACCTTACCAAATATTAAATGCCACTGGGCTACAAGCTCTTTGACGTTTATTTTAACATTTGAGTTTCGTTTAAAAACAGAAAGATAGTATATCATGCGTGGTTTGAATGTTACAACTTACAAGGCATTTTTGTAACACAAAATTTGTAAAGAAATGTGACAGGACATTTTTCTCAATTTTCTAAAACTATATTTGTAGAGCTTGATTATGTTATTGGATGTTATAAGACATTTTGTCATGATTCTAATTGACACATATTTACGATAAGATTTACCGTTTTAAAATTACATATTTTCAACTCTATCCCATTCCATCAATGAAATTAACATAATTTAGATTCTTATATATTTAAAGTTAAGTCACAATTTATCTTAGAGTATCTCCAAAATATTTGCTAAAAATCTTTAAAAATCTCTAAATCAACAAAACATTCAACCCCAATAAATTTTTGGTTTTTTAAGATTACAATATTGATTATATTATTAAAATATTTCATTCATTTAATAAGCTATTATTCATTTCCATAAATAAATTATTCTCAAAGTTTTCTATCTGTGAAATTATATTAAAAATATATTTCTATCTCATTATAATTATTTTTGGCAAGTTATCCAAATTTGGAGAAAATTTTAAGCATCATTTGACAAACATAAGTTAACTTTATCTTTTGAATACACGTTTGAATAGACATATACTAGTTACGACAACACATTATGGGCTAATTGTCATTTTTTTCCAATTATAATCATTATTAATATTAATTATAAACTATGTTAACAAAACTAATTATTACTAATATTACTACTGCTAATTAAAACTATTAATTAATTCTAGTTATTTAGAATTTGTTAACCATACTAAGGGATGCTTGGGATTGCTTATTTTTTTCTTCTTATCTGCTTCTCACGGGTTGAAAACACATATAAGTAGTTTTAAGTGTTTGGGTAAATGTGCTTATCACGGTTTAAAAACACAGATAAACAGTTTTAAAGAAGTAGAAAGCGCTTTTTTTTAAATAAGCAATTAGGCACTCCCAAACACCCTCTAATTATTTTTATCTTGTTGTTATTATTCAACATATTTATTTATCAAAAACTAATTATAACAATTATGAACATGTTTATATAAGTGACATAAAAATTAAAGGTATGTTTATATATTTTGCCTTGTAGTTGATAAAATTGTATTAGATGATTTTAATAAAATATTTAATTTGTTTATTAAATATATTTTTTGAAAAAACATTCAATAACTAGGAAATGTAAGGTTTATCGATTTTTATTTTTTATCATATTTGTTTTTCTCATATTTTTATTTTGATGTTTGTTTTAAGAAACTCAAAATTTATAGTATATGTAATAACCAATTACAATTCTCTTAATTAATACATTATATTATTCAAATTTTTTACTATATTTTTTATATTGATTAACATATTATCTTATGAAAATTTTGTTTTAATTGTATTATGAAATGTTAGAACCAACTATCTTTTTAAAATATTATTTTTGGTTATATGTTTGTCAACTAGTTACCAAATATAATTTATCAATTAGCTAGTTTGTCAACTATAGCATTAAAGTATTTTGACATATTCTCAACAATAAAAAATTATAAGTTAAAATTAAAAAAATATGTTTATTATCCATTTTGGTGGTTACATTATGAAATAAATTATTAGTATATACAATATAATTTATAAAATAATATTTTTTATGTTAACTTTTTAACTTTTAATGATTCCCATACTTGGGATCTTGAAAAAACATTTATTTTCCAAAGGTGTAAATAACTTTGGTCCATATGATTTGGTGAATTTTTTTGAAATAAGACCTTGATAAGTCTTAAAAATGGATTTTATAGTTCTCATTTTTATTTTAAAATGGTACTTAGTCACTTAATTTGTTAAAAATCTTTGTTAAAGTAATAAGATGATTTAGTCATTTTACCTGTTTTCTTAAATTTTTCTTAAAAAATATAATATATAATATATAATATTATTATACATACATACTACATAATCTATAGTTTTTATTTCATTATACATACATAATATAATAATCATATTATACATAATTTATTTATATATTATACATATATAATAATAATTATTGTTATATATTATATTTTATTTAAAATATATTTAAGAAAATAAATAAAAAGACTAAACTTTTCCCCAGTTTAACAAAAATGGTAACAAAGTTAGTGACTGGATTAGTAAAATAAGAACCACAAAAACAATTTCTAGATTTATCAAAATTTAGGTCTTCCTTTCAAATATTTCACCAAACCACAATAACTAAAATTAGAGTTTACTCTTTTCCAAAGCAATCATGTTTAGATACCTTTTAAATTTGGATAATTTCACCCATCTTCTATATTATTCATATCATAGAAAGTTTTAAGAACATCTTCAACAACTTCTACAAAATGAAGAAAATAAAAAATGTTAAAATTTTGAGACATTATTTTGCTCCAATAATTTTCCTAAAACTATCTCTAAAATGAGAAAAGTAGGAGAGAGAAATATTTTTTTTTTCTCCAAATATGAAGATAACTTCAAAAATATTACCAAAAGAGCATTAATAAGAAAATTTGAAATTAAATATTTTGATAAATATAATGTTTTAATATTATAATAAATGTTGGATAAGATCATAGGAATCCGTTAAAGATGAATATAATTTGTTTTGAAAATTTAATATAGTTTTTTATTTTAGAGTTTTTTTTAACCCCGTTAAAAAATACCTTAAAAAATATGGTAGAAATGCTCTCACACTCTATCTCCTATTTTCTTTTTCATACTAAAGAGGATCCACAATGTGGTTTTTGGGAGCTTTTTTGGAGGTTTTTCAAAAAGCAAAAACCTCCTTTTGAGGTTTTTCACATAGTGGTGAGGTTTTTCATTAGAGGTTTTTCGTAACTGCACGATCTGCTTTTTCAGAGGATTTTCGTCATAACTCATAACTGCACGACCTGCTTTTTCAGAGATCTTTCGTATTTAATCAGTTTTAACTTTATAAATTTTTATAAAGATCTCGTATTAATCAGTTTTATTTCTTAATCCGTTTTATTTCATTTTTAAATTTTATTATATATCAAAAAATTATGTATAATAAATACATAATTAATGCAATAGTATTTTCTCATTATAAATAAATATATATTTGTATTAATTTTAATGTATTTATTTTTATAAATAAAAACATAAATGATATAAAATTAAAATGGTGTGGCCCTGAAAAGTTTGAAAAGGCTTGAGTTAGGTTTTTCACATAGTGAAAGTATGAAAGTATGTAAATGTTTTTAGGTTGTTGAAGTGGTAATAATGCGTAAAAAAAAAAAGCTGGAAAAACCTAAACATTATGGATGCTCTAGATAATATGTTAAACAAAAAAAACATGCTAAGATACTCAAAATTTTTATTTTCTATATTTTAAAAAATCTGTTCAAAATATTCTTTCATGTAATTTATGGATAAGAGTGGGGGTGAGCATAACCAGGTACCCGCCATTTTTTCATGGAACTGGAACTCGAATCGGAACGTACGGTTTCTAAAACGAAGGAACCGGAACCGACGGTTTCTAGAACGAAGGAACCGGAACCGCCTACATCGGTTCTTCATATTTTGGAACCGGAACCGAAACCGAAACCGTCGAGAACCGGTTCCGGTATCGCGTACACGGTTTCAACTTTCTTAATTTTTTTAAAACATTTTATACACCAAACTAGTGAAGGAGGTCCTTTAATCCACTAATATAAGCTAATCAAAGAAAAAATAATCATAAGAACATAAGATACTCCGATTAAGAATAATCAAAAGTTAAAATCAAATAAAAAATAATCATACGAACATATAATGTAATAAAATAATCTTCATTTACATGACATGATAAGCAAATTCAATTAAGTTTTGTGCAATATAAACTAAATAAAATGTAGAGTTGTATTAAAATATGTATATATATATATAATAAAAATCTAATTAATTTTTGTCCCGTAATCAGTTCCGACGGATACCCGACGGTTAACGGTTCTAAGAAAATAAGAGCCGGAACCGGGATCGGTCTGGATCGTTTCCATGTTTTAGGAATTGGGACTGGAACCAATCACATCAGTTTCGGTTCCATAAGTGCGTTTGGTACACAGACAAAATGGGATGGGATAGGACGGGACAAAAAAAAATAGTCCCATGTTTGGTATGACATGGGACAAAAACAACATTGGACAAGGTGGGACTAAAACCCATTTTCATGGGACAAAATCAGAGTTTTTTTGTTCCACCAAAAGAGGTGGAACAACCTTGGACTAAAGTTCAAATGACTCATTTACCCTCCCAACCAATGCAAAATCATAAACAATATTTTCCCAAATCTGAAACAACACACTAACTCTGAAAAGTTGAAAAAAAAACCTCTCCCAAATTTGAATATGATGAAACGTTGAACTCCCCCAAATTCCAAAATGGTAAAGCTAAATCGATCTTTCAGGTCGAACTCCTCCAAGTCGACCGTATTTTCCACCTCTTAAATCGAAGTTAATCTTACTTAGCATCCATTGAAAGCCGATGAGTTGGAGATTGGTGGTTGTAGAGAAGAACCTTAAAATAGCAACAAGGAGATTTTAAAAAGAAAAAAAAACGTGTTTGATGATGGAAGAAAGTGGAAAGCATACTGGTTGCTTGGGGGAGGGATGAAGAAGAATGGTTTCATTTGGTGGCGATGATGAAGACGTGAAGCACCGAAGTAGGTTAATTCATTGGCAATTTGGGATGAGCTTTGTTTTTTTAATTCATTGTTTAGTTTTTGAAAGTGGGCTTTAAAAACCTTTTAAATAATTTT
>LUCG01078914.1:0-18680 GCA_001633085.1 Carthamus tinctorius | reverse complement strand
ATTCACTAAAAAAGTTTAGGGGTTAAACTATTTTTAAGTACAAAGTTTAGGGGTTAAATCATACTTTACCCAAATTATTAAAACCATTACAATATAATCCATCAATCATCATGACATTATCAATGCGCATGAAGCTTAATTCGAACCGTCGTATATCAGCGTCAGACTTTTCAAAACGATTTTTCTTTTTTTTTCCTTCTTAATTAATTTATTTCTTATATATATATATATTGAAAGAGGTTGAAATGAGAACGATAGATTTTTAAGAAAACGCAAGGATGATTCTCAACCACTCATCCGGTCAATAAAGACGGTTTTGATCGGGTCACCCTCCTTTAATCATCTCCACTCTCCATGAATCGCGTCAATCCTTCGTGATCGCGTCCACCGTAACCGAAAATGTATGGCTGAGAATCGTCCTCGCGTTTTCTTATATTGACTCCGTTCTCGTATGAACCCACCTTTATATACGAGAAGCATGTCAANGGGTTACGGCGGACGTGATCACGGAGGATTGACGTGATTTATGGGAGGGTAGAGATTATTAAAGGGGGGACCACGGTCAAAACCACATCTGTTGACCGGATGAGTGGCTAAGATTGGTCCTCACATTTTCTTAAAAAGTTATGTTTCTCGCATGAACCTTTCTCTCTCTCTCTCTCTCTCTATATATATATATGTATATATATATTTAATTATATATGCTTTTACATTTCTATTTAGAAATTTGAAAGAAAATACATGGAAGGAAACGAACCCGTCAATGTCAGGAGTTATTTCCTCAAAATTACATCATTATACCTGCGATAAAACTCATCTATCCTAATTCATTTATGTCCACTAATTATGTCAATACATATAATCTAGAAAAAAGTATCAATAAAATGCAGTTTATTTGGTGATGGATGAGAGCATATTTATACAATATCAAATGGTCTTAGGTTCGAGTCCAGGTACTTTCGTAGCCACAACCGCTAAGTGAATTAGGAGAATGTCCATCACATTATGGTATTGGTAATCGATTATGGGTCGATTGGGATTGTTGGAATCAACCTTTTACACAACACTCTAGAAAAAAATATAACATGAATTAAATAAATATATAATAAAGCAATTGATATGCCTTAGCATCCATTTACCAAATGTTTTACCCGAGTAAACGCTTACCTAGTCAAATCACCTTACTCGATTAATATGGTAAGAACTAAGAATCTTATTCGTTAAGAGTTAAGGCAAAGACCAGAGAGTCCTACCCCGATAAATGAGGACAAAAACTCTTATCATGGTTAATGTTTACTAGAAAAATTGTTGCATACGTTTTAATGAACTAAAATCTTACCCAATAAATAAGTGATAGTTGTTGAATTTTACCGATAAACACTTAAATGTTTGATAAACCATCCCATAATTTTGTTGGTAGAACAAGAAAGACCAAAAGAGAGATTCAATCATATGGACATAAATGTGACTCCTTACTTCCTTATGTTCCACCACCTTCCATATTTTTTTAAATTGGTTTTTAAAATTTCAATCACACAAATATCACATGTTAATATATTTATGCAATACTTTTACTATATGGTATAGTATTTGCAACTTAATGCAGTGAAGTCTATAAAGCTAACTCTTAACCACTAATAAACACATTTAAGTATAAGATAATCCTTGAATCCTTTAAAACAACCAAATATTCCTAAAACTTATAATCAATAGAAGACTCTCTTGCCATCTTAAACCAAGTAATTTCATAAAATGAAATCGAAATAAACGAAATGAAAAATGTAAATTAAGTTGTATTGCATGGATACATCTTTAGTGTAATGTAGATAATTAAGGGCATACTTTTTTTTGGAAGGGTGTCTGGGTCAAAAAGCCTAACTAATCCCGGTAATTTTTGAGGCTAAACATGGCCCCACTTAAATGTCCCCAGGCATGTGTACGGGAAGGTTTGAACTCGGTTAGGACGCTATGAACCCCCCGAACGATAATCAATCCGCCACAGTACTGGAAGACATAATTAAGGGCATACTTGTTAGCACCATTCATGAACTTAGAGGGTGTTTGGGATTGTTTTTTGAGGTTCAAAAGTGCTTTTGAGCAAAAGTGCTTATTGACTTATAGCGGTAGGAGAAGGAGTTTTTGAAAAAGTGTTTGGATTAGCTTATCAACTTTTTGAGAAGGGTTTGTAGCAATAAGCCAATAAGTCACAAATTGTGACTTCTTGAAAATCCCATTTCATCCCTTGTCAAAACGAAGTTTTAAAAGCACTTTTAGATTACACAAACAAGCTTATCAACTTATTGACTTTTGAAGAAGCCAATAAGTCAATAAACAGTTTTAAAACTTAATCCCAAACACCCCCTTAATGGGAGTTGCAACTTATTGGGTCAGTCATACATAAATTTTTGATAGTCGCTTAATGGTATAGGAAATGGTTTTTTAAGTAAGCTTTTAAATAAAATCTTTATGCGGAAAATCAAGTTTTTTTTAACCTTTTTCCCTCAACTAAAAAACACTCTTCTTTCATTTATGAAAAAATCGCCTTAACCAAAGACTTTACCAATTTATATAAACAAATTAATTCATACAGACAATTTTATTAACATGATACTTAATGTCTTAATGAAAAAAAATCAATATGATACTTAGGCTGTGTTTGGCAAAAATAAGCTAGCTTATAAGTTAGTACGTGTTTGGATGGACCATAAGCTAGCTTATTGAAACGCTACTTGAGGTAGCGTTTTGGGAGCTTTTTGTGGGTTTTTGCAGTTATACCCTTATTAATATTAGTTATTATACCCCCAAGATACCCTTTTTGGTCATTTTACATACTCATAAGCTAGTTTTTGCCAAACATAATTTGTCCATAAGCTATCTTATCAGCTACTTTGCCAAAATACAACAACGTTAATAAAAAAATCAGCCAAAAACCCTTTAATATGAAAGTAGAGATTATAATCGTGCCGGAATTATAACCACAAGTGTGGGTCTTAGTTCGTGCCAAAGACTTGCGGACTTGTTATTTGGTTCAACCAACTTAACATTGTGTATATTGACTTATTGTATATATGTAGTAAACGATTAATTGAATGGAGTCCACGTAGTCGTCAATCTTATTGGGAAAGCTTAATCTTCACCCACATCCCACCTTCCATCAACCCACCCTAGTTGACCCATAATATTAATTCTCTTATATATATACACCCTTTCCATTTCTACCATCTATATACATTTCTCCAATCATCACCTTCTTAATCATAGCTAGTAATATTTTTCTTAGGTACTTCTATAAAACATATATGGATTCGTCCGCGGATGCTCCAAGGACCTACGACGATGCAGAAGACAACGCTTTTTACGAACAACTGACACGGCGGATACTGATGCTCACGGATGAAGATGATGACGACGACATGAGTACGTATAGGAAAGCCGTGATACGGAAGCCGGTGGTTCGTGGTTATGGTGGATCGACACTGGAGCCCATGATGTATTACAGCTGGTTAGAGAGTGGGAGGTGCTCGGTCCCTGGTTGGATGGAGAGGTTGTGGGCCAAGGAGGGCGGTGGTGGTGGAGGAACTGGAGTTTTCATACCCACCGCTCGCAGTGGTGGTAAGAAGTCTGGGAGAAGAAGGTATAACGATAAGGCGAAGAGAAATAACGATAGAGGAAAAATGTATTCAGTTGTTGGACAAAAAATACATGGTTGATTACGCGACCAATTTATTTATTTATTCATAAAAATAACGTGTTAAGATTAATAAAAATTTCAAACAGGGATATGTAATATTTTTGTGGTGTATCAATATTTCCTTGTGTAATTAAAGTCAAACAATATGTATGCACATATTTGCATTCCATTGTTTGACATACAAATTTGATACTTGTTTGACAATTTTTTTTCCTTTTAAAATATGTTGTTATATCTTATTGAGATTGGCTTACCATATAATTAATTAGGCACCCTTAATTATCTCGATGGATAATCAAATCCATTACTTTATCAACAGTATTAACTACATAAATTTATGGTAATTACTTAACCATTTAAAAAAAATTTAATCCATTATCTTGATATTTATTATTGTAAATAGACCCGGACAATTTGGATCAGGCCAACGAATTTGTTTGTGGGTGGTTATTTGGGTCCGATCCAAGTGATGACCCGATGCATATGAAAATAACACGTCAAGTGACGTCAACAATGTAAAAAAAAGGCGAAGAGTAAATTACGATTTTTCTCATTGTGGTTTGTTAAAAAATTTGATTTTTATCTTTTTTTGGATAAGGTTCATCTAGACTTCGTCTAGACTACATCGTTGGCAATATGGAACTGAAATTAAATTCGGCCGTCTGAGACTAAGCCTGGCCACAAGATGCGCACGAAAGGATTCGAACCTGCGGTGAATGGATACCATTCACATCCCCTACAGGTCTTACCGCTACGCCACAAGCCTTGTGGTTTTGATTTTTATCTTTAGGTTTAGAAATTTTAGTTCTCGTCTCCATGGTTTGTAAATCATTGTTACTCTCGTCCTTAAGATTACAATTTATTATCGTTTACAATGCTTTACTATTTTGGTTTCTTGTTACTTAAATATAGAAACTAGTCCACAAAAACGAAACTAGCAACAAAATGCAAATCATAGAGACAAAAAAGGCAATTTCTAAATCACAGGGACAAACAATTTTTATTAACAAACCATAGGGACTAAAATCGTAATTTACTCAAAAGACAATAAAAAACAAATACATCTCCCTCCGTCTTGGATCGGCTCTACCATACCGCTGTCTACCACCGTTCCTCTGCTCCGGCGAACGTCAACATCGGCCGGCGTCGGAGACCACCTCTATTGCGGCTTCGGTGAAAGCTACTCTACCGGAGTTGCTGTAAGTCTGTAACCTTCTATAGTGATTTCCAACGTGTTGGAATGATTTTAGTAATCTTTGTTCATTTGAGAATCGTGTATTTAGTTGTTTTTGTTGAATTGATGCTGAAAGTTCGTATTTAATGTATGAATTTGGAAACATTGTCTATGATTCGTGAGAGTATTTGTTAAGGTGCTTGGAGGAGTGATTTTGAGGTGTTTGATTAAAACCCTAATAGGATGTAAATTGATCAAATAACGTAATGTTCAAAGCCTTTCACTGAAGAAGGTACGCTGAAATCAGCTAAGGTGTCTTTTGTTAGGAAAATTAACAGTGTAAAAAGCAGATCGTTAAAAACGATTTAGGGCTTTATTTTGTTAGTATTCGCATTATCCTAATTCAGTTACTGAATGTGGACAAGTGTTGTTCTGATTAAGGTTTTTGTTTTTTACTCTGAACTGAATAGGAGGTGTTTTCAATGAGTCTCGTTGATGGTTCACCGCTGAACTCATCAAGCAGTGATGATTTTGCCGCATTTCTGGATGCAGAGTTGGATTCCACTTCCGATACTTCCCCTCGACCAGAAGANTGACGACGGCGATGATGATGGTGATGATGATGATGATGGAGATGATGATGATGATGAGACTTATAAGTCACATATTGAAAGGTACGTAGTAAGTTAGTTCCACTCATCTAATTTTGCATTAAGAGCTAGACACCCATATGTTGTTGCATCAAACTTTTGTACATAAAGAAAGCTACTGCATGATATGTTTTGTGAGAGAGAAGGTATAAGGAGTCTTACTATCTTCATAGAGATTATCCTGTTCCTTCTAAGTGGTTGATGGGGTTAACCTTGCCATGTTCGTTGCTGTGGATTGAAGATTATGTCTCTGGTTTAAGCACAATGGATACAGGATACATAGGGTGGTGATGGTTCATGGTATACAATTGGTGAGGAAGAGGCATTAGAACCTGTAACTAAGGTGGTATTTTGTATCAGCCTAGTGGAAGCTCTAGTTTTAACCTTTACTTGGTACTTCCTTCAACTTATTATTATGTGTAGTTTATTGCTTGTTGTATCGAGAAATAACATTGGGTTTGGAATACAAAAGGAAAGTCAGGAACAACTTAAAGGTAGCGTTTGGTACGTAAAAATGATTGGACAAGACTGGACAAAGCAGGGCAGAACAGGACAAAACAAGTGTCTGTCTAGTGTTTGGTATGACTAGGACTAGACAATTTTGTGCCTGAAAAGGTCTTGTATAGCCTGCTAGGGACTGCTTGGCTTGTTGCCTGAAAAGGTCTTGTGCCTGAAAAGGATTCAGGTTCTTGGATGAATAATACCTATCCCTGCCTTCCGATAGCCTGCTAGGGACTGCTTGGCTTGTTGCTACTGCCCCTGCTTAGGTTAGCTGTGCTTCTATAAACATCAAGTTTGTGCCTGAAAATGTGATTGAGAAATGGGCTTCTTGAGCAAAAAAAAAAAAGATATAAATAGATACCAGAGTATCAGGTCTTTCACATCTCTAGTTCAGCATCTTTACATGTTCGATTGGTTTTTGTGATGATTGAATGAAATTGATGCACATCAACTTGCTTATTGATAAAGCTTAGCATCTATAATTGAATGAGTTTTTTCAGTTTGGTCCTGTCTGATGAGCATGCATTAGAATCTATGGGTCTCCATCTTAAATATTTAAGTTGAGGATATTTTGGTATATACTACCTGTCCATGAAAAAAGCAACAATATGTATTTTTGGGATGTTCCTCTCCCAAACTAATTGCAAACTTCTGTTCTTTCTCTCTTTCTTTCTTTCTTTCTTGCTTGCTTTCTTCTTCTTTGTGTGTATGTGTAAACTTCAGCTGAAATTGCCTGGTGGTGCCTTTATGATATCAATTTTGGTTCGGATGATTTATCTTACAAACTAAAAGTTAATTTGGAACATTTTCCCCTCTATTATGTCATGATGGAATAGAAATTTGGCTCATAGTCAAAATGCTTTTGTGAATCTGCATGTAATTATTGTTGCAAATTTCATAACGTGGTAAGCCACCGTGAGGGTCCATAAGCAGTGACAATTGCCCTATGAAGACTCGCTTTCGCTGCGGCTCCGGTGGGTTCCCTTAACCAAGCCACTGCCTATGAGTCGCCGGCTCATTCTTCAACAGGCACTCGGTCAGAGCTGTGAGTGCTGAGTGACATGAATTTATGACTTCCTTTATATGAATGTTTCAAATTTGAAAAGTTGTCATCTATTAGATCTAAATTTGATATGGAGAAAGTACATGAATATTTTTTCTTGTTAAAACATATTTCAACAATACCTGTTTTATTCAAATTGTTGTATGATATTCAGATAAAAGGGATAGCATTTTAAGACAAAATCTACCCAGTTTTATGCTCCTTCTGATGCTTACTGAGATTTGTGAACTTATTTACGTTTGACTTGAAGAAATTTCAATTCTTTGGTTATTTTTAAACAGTTTGGTCTTCCACAGGGCAAAGAGGAGGAAGGTCAGTGTATTGGAAAGTACCCAAGAACCCAACGGTTCAGCAACTCATATAGACCAAGCAAAAGTTTCAGGTAAAACTTCTGTTTTATTGTGTATATAGTAGTTTAAATTATCTTTCTTCTGGAGATATGATCTTAGAGCACGTGTTACCTAAAAAAGAAAAAGAACTATATTAAATGCTTACCTGGTAAGCACTTTCCAGCAAGAGCACTAACCTCACTTACCTTATCCGATAACATTTTCGGCCATCAAATTGGATTGTTGGTAAACGTCTTTTACCCGGTAAGCCTTCTCCCTCACTTACCAGCTAAGATTCTTGGTCCTTGCTATGCCCTTTACCGTGTAAGATTATGGGTCCTTGCCATGCTCATCCGGATGGCAAGTAACACCTACTGAACACTTACCCAGTAAGACCCCTAAAAAGCAAATACACTGGCCCACTACCTAGGGTGCAAGATGCAATCTTCAGCACATTATCTGATCTTAGGATTTAATATGATTTACAAATAATTTTGTCAATTATTATGTTCAGAAGCATTGGTGAAGGTGGATATATGCACACATCCTGGTTTTATTGGAGGAATGTGCATAAAGTGTGGAGATAAAATGGATAATCAGTCTGGTGTTGCATTTGGATATATACACAAGGTTATTTTTCTTTCATAAAAGCACATGTTATCGCCATGTAAATTTCTTGAACTGTATAACCAATGAATCTCTAATATTGCAGGATCTTAGACTTGCTAATGATGAAATTTCTCGACTGCGTGACAGAGATCTAAAGAATTTGTTACGCCACAAAAAGCTTTACTTGGTTCTTGATTTAGACCACACCTTGCTAAACTCGACCCGGTTTTCAGATGTAACTCAAGAAGAAGGATATTTACTGAACCAAGATGATCCTATACAAGGTATATCTAATAGTAGTTTTGTGTTTCGTTGCTTATAAATAATGGAAGTAATTTTTTATTGGCAGAATTGGTGAAAGAGTCATCATGATTGTTTCTAAACAAGTCTTCTTTAGCTTTTTTTGCATAAAGTTCTATAGCAAATATATGTAGGGAGAAAGATAGTGTTTTGCTTCTTAAACCGAAATGATATTTGAACCATGGGATAACTTTGCTATGCTAATAATTTTATGATGACAGATAAATTGAGAGGCAATCTATTCAAGTTGCCATTCATGCACATGTTGACAAAGTTGAGGCCCTTTGTTCACACTTTCCTGAAAGAAGCAAGTAATCTTTTTGAAATGTACATTTACACCATGGGTGAGCGCGCTTATGCATTAGAAATGGCTAATCTGCTTGACCCTGGAAAGGTTTATTTTGACTCTAGAGTCATTGCTCAAGGTGATTGCACCCAAAGACATCAGAAAGGCCTTGATGTTGTACTGGGGCAAGAAAGTGCTGCTCTGATCCTTGATGATACAGAAGCGGTTAGCAAACTATTACCCATCTCTTTAGAACAATAAATATGCTTCCTCTTTATGATTTTACAAGCCTCATGTCAGGGTGATTTAATTTTTAAATCTGGATTTTACTTGCATTGTTAGGTATGGGTGAAGCACAAGGATAATTTGATTTTGATGGAAAGATATCATTTCTTTGGCTCGAGTTGCAAACAATTTGGCTACAATTCAAAGTCACTTTCTGAATTGAGAAGTGATGAAAGCGAAGTTGATGGTGCTCTTGCCACTATTCTTAATGTGCTTAAGCGAGTCCACAGTATGTTTTTTGACCCGGTATGTGCTGATAATTTTCTGTCACTTTTTACTAAACCACCATATGATTTGAGAGCTCAGTTTTAATGATATTATATCTTACACAATAGGAACTCGGGGATGATTTTGCAGGCCGAGATGCAAGGCAGGTAGATACCATACCATACCATATGATTATATCTACCGTTTTTCACACACACTCGACTGACCCACACACACATGCACACACCTATAGAAAAAGGAAAAAAGGCAAAACATTTATCACTTCCATTATTTTAAATGCTAAGGTGGTTGTGCCAATTGTGCATCATCTTTTTGGAGAATGTTCATTTATAAAACATGCATATTTTGAGAACCACCTATTCTTGAATTATTTACGTTGAATATACCTAAATATTCATGAATATCATGCATTTTCATTATTCATGATGAATAGTTGGTTTTGGTGGTTCTCAAACGAACATATGCCCCTTTGTTTCTTTAGTCTTGTAAACATCAAATGATGAGAAGGCATCCATCAGACTTATTTATCTCCCTCGTTATTATCATGTCAGATGCTGCAAGCTGTTCGCAGGGAAGTTTTAAAGGGCTGCAAAATTGTGTTCAGCCGTGTTTTTCCAACAAAATTCCATGCCGAAAATCACCAGCTATGGGTGATGGCAGAGCGATTAGGAGCGACATGCTCGACGGAGGTTGACCAATCGGTGACACATGTCATTTCCATAGACGTTGGAACGGAGAAGTCCCGTTGGGCAATTGAGGAAAAGAAGTTTTTGGTTGAACCACGATGGTTGGAAGCTGCAAATTTCCGATGGCAGAGACAACCTGAGGAGAAGTTTCCTGTGAAAGAGGTAAAAAAAGACAACCATTAACCTCTCCTCTCTCTCTTGTTGATCAGATGTTGTAGACCAGATTATTAGGTTAAAGTCTTTGATAAAAAGTTGTGATTTTTGGTATAGGTGATTAGTTAGAGGGACAAGATCACAATATCATATATTTGCATCCAACTTGTGTGGTGAAGTGAGAGTTGTCTTGTACAGGATTTTTGTTGGTCAGAAAAAGATATATTTTGATGCATTTAAGTAACCTGTGAACATGTTTTTCTGCTTTTTGTGAGTGAAATCATGGCCACTTTCTTACATCATACTAGGAAGGTGTTCATTGTTAGCCTTATGATCCTTCTCCTAGCCATGTACATAGATGGCCATTTGGGACCGGTTGAGGTCAGACTGGTTTGAGACGGGTTGGTCCTGAATTGTTAGACAAGTTTGTAGGAGGGGCGGTTAAGGACCGGTCTACTAGGCTCAGTTACAGGGACGAATGATCATTTGTTAGATGCCTTTCATGCCATTTTTGTTATACTCGCTAGGTTGGCGTATTGGGGCCGTTTTCATCGCTAAGATAATGTTATAAAAATTAAACGATAATATATTAAACAGGAAGAAAAATAGTTAATATTTATTTTAAAAATTGGACCGGTTATTATCAGTTGTTTTTTCCCTTGCATAGTGATCTGGACCGGGCCCAGTTACAAAGGGACCGGTTCCGCCTGTTGGAGGTTGGGACCGGGACTGGTCCTAAAACCGGTTACCGTCGATCTTATGTCTATGCCTCTTTTGGCCCTTGATATTTTCCTTGAACTTGGGTCATGTTAGTTTCCCAAATAAAATGATGAGTTTAGCTATTAGAGAATATAAGAACCCCTTTGATTCCTCCTAATGACTTTTGTGCTAAACTAGACACTTATTTTATACAAATATAAAACACAATTTCATTTTTTTTAAAGAATTTCTTTGTACCTATTATTCCATCATTAGTTAATGATGCAAAGTAACTTTATGGTTTGTTGGCTGTGATTGTACGTGGACCCACTTTTATGTTAGCTTTCAATGTGCACTTTCATTTCTAATGGAATCTTTTTCCAAAGACCTACGATGCCAAAAGTTAAAAATATTTTTCTATAAGTGGAGAAGTTTCAATATCATATGATTATAAGTTCTTCAGGTGTGGTTAATTATCTATGATTAAAATATATATGAATTATTAATGTAACATGTATTTAATCATATTATATCAGTAAGCTTATTTATCATATATGTATGATATCACATTTCTCGCCTTCTCATCAAATGTTTACATCTTATCATTTGAACATGTCTGTTTTCTTTTCATGTCATGAAAGAAGATCATTTGCGTAAACGGAAATTGGGTAGAAACATGTTGGTTGTGGGGTTTGGTTGGTTTTCATCTTTTAGGGCGTTGTATTTGTTGTTTTTATTTTTATTTTTTTGCCTTTCATAAGAGGAAAAAGGCCAAACCTAAGATTTTGTATTCAAGGAGGCAAAGAAACAATTATTAATCTAGATGTTAAAGACAACTAAAGAACATGGTGTTATTTGATGTTGCAACTCTTGAGTAGATTGATTGTTATGATTTGAAATCATAATAATCAGTTTCGAGTGAAATTTGAGTTCATATGATTAATGAGGTTTTGTCTATTAAAAGCATGTTCTAATATTCAACTATTGAAAAAAATAAGCTTGAAAGCTATCTTCTTCTCAAAATTAGGGGTGTAAACGAGCCGAGTCGAGCCGAGTATCAGGTAGTTCGAGTCGAGTCGTTANCTTGAGCCGAGTCGAGCCGAGTATCAGGTAGTTCGAGTCGAGTCGTTAGTATCTCGAGTCAAGTTTTATTCGAGTCGAGTTTTGACAGAGTTTATTTGAGTCGAGTTTTGACCGAGTCGATCTCGAGTAGCTAGTGAGTTGTCTCGGCTCATTTACACCCCTACTCCAAATACCCCTTCATATAGGACTCATGTTCCACTATTTTGTTTTTCACACTAAAAGTTTGAAATCCTAGTGCTCTCCATTCAAATGTCTCCATTTTCATCTACATCTCAGCAAGCACCTGCTACAATTTAGATATACATTTGTTCGTGGCCAATGGTGATTTGTTCATGGCTTTGGGTATTTCGTGTTCGGTGTGATGGTTGAGTTTCGTTTAGTTTCGAGTTCATCGGGTCTTTAAGTGGCTTGCGAGTCTTTGGTTAGGGTGGTCGGATTCGTCCTTATGGTGGTATTTTCGGGTGTATCGGTTAGGGTATTTGTGGTTAAAATTTCATTTATTTTCGTTGTAATTTCTAGTACCTTGCTAGTTTTTTAATATATTGCCATTAAAAAAGAATTAGATATACATTTGATATTTGATGTTAGATGAAGTCTTTTTAAATAAAATTATTATTGCATTATTATTGATCTAGTTATTTTGGTCACTTTATGATAGTAATACTGTCTTCGATGATGCCCTATAGAAGATTGCTAGCTGTTTGACATGCTTAAAAGTTCAATATATATAGAGTTCGTTTGTCTTTAGCACATGCTCGATCGAGTTTTGATATCTGTTTTTTTTTTTTTGACAAAGAGTTTTGATATCTGCTTGA
Source organism: Carthamus tinctorius (assembly GCA_001633085.1). Lineage (NCBI taxonomy): Eukaryota > Viridiplantae > Streptophyta > Magnoliopsida > Asterales > Asteraceae > Carthamus > Carthamus tinctorius. The sequence continues at coordinate 6,128 of LUCG01078914.1, read as the reverse complement.
TTGCAGTAGATAAAGAGAAGAAGACGATAATGATGACATGGATCAAGATGAATTCTAATCATATTATTATTAAAAGAAATTCTGATAAGAACATGAATAATAGAGGTATTATTGCTTGAGTGAGTGCTTAAGGTTGGAGTAGTCCCTATCATTTACTGTCTTTAGCATATTCCCATAGCCATGGGATGCATAAGCATAATTTTGAGTAATATATTGTAAAAAATGCCTATTACTCAAATAGTATAACCCATTAAATTTAGGCATACTAGAGCCATTATTAATAGTCATTTTTGCTTGAATGTGATATGATCTCACTACAAAAGATACAAGACTGTGAAAGATCTGTGATAAACATAAGTATGCATCAGTCGGCTATGATGAAGTTTTAAAATGCAATAAAAGACATTTAGAGAGATATGAGGAGACGTAAAAAATGAACGAAAACTATATATGATTTATGAAAAAAACAAACATGTTTTTTGGTAACTAGAATATTTAATTATATTTGGGATATAAAAAAAAATATTGTTTGGATATAAAAAGCATGGGTTTTTAAAGTTGTTATTAACATTAAAATTTTTGGAAAATAGTTGATGACAAATTTTGTAAGTGGCTCTTCCATCTTTATGGGCTTTTGCCTTTTTATTGTTGGTATCAAATTATTAGTTGTTGTCATGTAGGATTAAACAAAAGAATATAAGATTGATATAAGCAACTATAAAAATTGATTAATTAATTAATTGATAGTATTTAACAATATGGAATATAAAGTCTCTCAGTTTTACGATAACAATACATTATTATTTCTTATTTGGTCAAATGTTGTTGTCCTATTAAAAGAAATATCGATAAAGAAACCAACTTGCTCCCCAAAAGACAAAAGAAAGAGTCCTTCCATAGATTTTTCATTTTTAAATGATTAAGATGTTGAATGATATTTTGAAATTCGGTTGTCGAAAACTATTTTCATGTTTTTAAAATACGTTTTTAAAAATGGAGTCAAGTTTTTATTGGTTTTTATGAAAATGTTATAAAGTGTGTTGATTGAAATGTTGGACTTTTCATTTTTGATTTTAGAAAATCAAAAAATACATTTATTAAAATCTTGGAAAACTACTAAAAACAATTTTTTGTTTTACACGAAAATTAGAAAATAGAAAATTTCATTTGCTTGGAAAACTTTTGAAAACTGAATGTGTTTTCTAAATTTTCATTTTCCTTGAAAAACTGGAAAAATTTCCGGAACCAAAAGTATCCTAAGTTAATGAACTTTTTGAAATTAATTAAATAGGTCATTTTGATTTATAATACCAGTCAATACGGTAAAATTATGGAAATTTATTAAAAAAAACATGAGAAAAGACTTTCAAATTTTAAATGAATAAGACCTTTTAAAACTAATTAGCTACATCTTTTTAACCTATAAACCGATGTTAACATGTTTATAGATAGATGCTCAAATAGAAAGAGCAAATATGTTGGAAACACTAAAAAACATATTATAGCCATATTGATTTTATCCTATGTGTGATTAAGGGCTCGTTGACAAGTGCTTATTAATATCATAATATCATATACTTATCGATTGGGTATGCTAGAAGACTGAGAATGAATATTATAAGTAACTTAAGGTAATTTTCCTTGCCGGTAAGCACTTATGAATATCATTTACCTTATCGATCGGGCATGATAAAGACCTAGAATATTACATGATAAAGTAAATTATGGTAATTTCTCTTGCCAATAAACGATCCTTAATTTATTTAACATGTTACACAAAAGAATGAGAATATTATTACACTTTTTTATCCGGTTTTCTCTTTTCATGTTTTCATATATCTCACATCTTCTATGTTCCGGCTTGAATAATCTTACGTATACATATATAAGTAGATTCCTTATCTTTTTGCAGATCGTCTAATTGATACAAACCAAGTAAACTAAACAATTCAAATATTTATAGAGATAACAATGATCCATTTATTATAATTTTGATATTTAAGAAAGAAGATCATAATTTATTTATTATCATCAATGTTTTAGGTTAGAAAACACTTAAAATATTCATAAAACCGGATACTTTTAGATTAGATGAATGGTATTGGTTTGCGGCTCGTATTAATGAGATGATTTGAAAAAAAAAAGAGGACATGTTCATTTGAATTTTGAACATTCATAACAAATATCATGAACATTTATATCATAATAAATTATTAATATAAATATCATAAGTGATTTTCACGGTTAACAATATTATTGTATAATTGTATACTAATTGATTTTCAGAATATTTACCAATCATATATTTGTCTTTGATTTGATAGAAATATTGATATTTAGGGGTGTTTGAAATTGATAATCTAAGGTGGTTATTGACTTATTTTGATGTAGAAAAAGAGATAAACATCTTTTTATGTTTGGATGGGGATAAAGAAATTGCTTATTCCTTTTCCAAAAATAAATAATAAGAAGTTTTAAAAAAATCATTTAAATGATTGGATATCTAAGTACAACTGACAAAAAATGATTGGATATCTTGTAGTTGGATCAGATCGGATGGAGAAATTCAACATCCAATTGGATCCGTTCCGTTCTTGGATGGTAGCCAGAAACAGATAGGAACCGACCAAACCTATTTAATTCACCATCCAATAAAAAATCGACCGACCAACCCAATACTCATCCAGTTATCATCCGATGCTCATCCATCCAATACCCATCTACTTACCATCCGATACCCATTAATCCAATACTCCTCCGGTTATCATCCAATTAAATTAAAATATAATATTCAATTAAAAACTAAAAATTAAAGTTAGATAACATCTAATATATATTAAAAAAGCTTATCTGATTTTTTTTTCGGAACCACTTATCCATTTATCTCCTATTTCCCGTGATCTGATTAATATCGGTTGGATACGATTCGATTAGTGTTGGTTGAATTCAATTCGACCCAATGGATATCTAGTGAATATCCAACAAGAAAATCCACGTGATGGAACCGAACTAATACAATCATCCATTGAATTGGAAAAAAAAAATCCAACATCCAGTATTGGATCGGATCGGATCGGATCGGTTCCCCTCATATCCATTGGATGTCAACCGACACACACCCCCCTACAAGCAATCTCAAACACTCTCTAAAAATCAATTTACGTGTTGATACCGTCGTAAATTAATCCAAACATTTTTTTTAATAAAACTTATTTTAACACCATATAAATTAATAAATACGTTAGTTGTTTTAAATATAAGCAAATCCCAAAAACACCCCCTTGCTATTGGCTAAGTTTAATCCCTAAAATTTATCGGCCGAATTTGCGTTTTCTTGATCTCACACACCAACCCTTCTTTGCAGAATCTCTCTCATTCCTCCCCCTCTGCTCTCGTTTTTCGCACTCGACGGATTCGGCCGCCGATTCCCATTTGATAACGCCACCTACTTCTGCCTCAAAGCCCACCCACTTCGCTTCTAGCTTCATATCTACAGTAAATTAACTAAACCATTTCTGATTTCTCCACAAAAAGGGTTTCCCTTTTTGTTGTTCTTGGACAACACCCATCATGAGTTTATCAATTCTTCAAGTAAGTTCCCTTTTCCTATTTCAATCTTTAACCTATTTCCAGCCTTATGTAAAATTATTTATTTGAAAGCCAACGAATTGGTGTATTTTGTGTGGTGGTGAAATTAGGGGTTTAGCAAGTCTCTTGCCATGACTGTGCTCTCTGAAATTGGAGACAAGACGTTTTTCGCAGCTGCGGTCAGTTCAATTTCTTATTTTGTTTCCAGTTCTTGGTTGACCTTATTTTGTCATCTGGGTATTTCTTGAATTTTGATTAAATTTGATCGATAAAAGTTCAGTGGCAAATAATCTCACTATATGAATCACAGATTTCTGATTCAATCTTGAATTTTTAGCTTCTGGATTCTGTTTCAGGTGTAGTTTAATAATCTTAAGGAATTGAATTTAAGTTATCCAGAAGGTCTTTTCTTGATCCAACCGATAATATCTAAGCAAGTCGTAATCTAACCTTAAGATTATTAGTTAGTTAGCATATTTTGACTTTCTTTTGTTTTGGTCATCTCTAGGGTTTCCTAACCTACTTGACTTCTATCCAAGAAAACAGCTACACCATGTTATTTGATGCCAATGGGTAGAGTTAAAGATTCAAACATGTTATTAACTACTTGTGTTAGTAGTAGTCCATTAAATAAGACAAATTATACCATTGTTTTCTTCTAAATGGATCTCTACACATTTCTCAAAATTGGATATATATGCTTACAAAACAAAACATTCATCGGAAAGATGTGCTTTTGCTCATCTTTTTTGGGAATTTTGTTACCTTTCTTTTTTTAGTTTGTTCNATATATATATATATATATATATTATATAACGGGTTGTGGTTGTATTTTAGATTTTGGCGATGCGTCATCCCAGACGATATGTTTTGGCAGGATGCCTTTCGGCTTTAATTGTAAGTTATGTTCTCTTGCTATTTTTATAATATCGTTTCTAATTATTCGAGGCCTTAGAAAGTTGATTCACTGATTTCTAGGTTATGACTATTCTGTCTGCTGCTGTTGGTTGGGCTGCTCCAAATCTGGTATGTTTGTTACATAACTCGAGTTTTGATGATGACCGATTTTGATGTCTTTGCTTCCGTGTAGTTATGATCTGTTATTAAAATATCGTCTCCCTGAAGTCAACTTCTGTTCCCTATAGATAATTTTCTAAGTTAGGAAATTGCAACATGATGTGTTGAAGGATATTGTAATATGCTCATAGTGAATATGTATGTCATCATGGTTACAGGGTAGAGTTGACTTGTCATCGTTATGTACTTATGTGGAAATATAAAACATTTTTTTAGTTCGTTATGAAAAATGCCCTTTTTTTTATGTGGTAATTCTGTTATGCTCTTATGTTACTATTTTTAACGTATTTTGATTTGTGAATGCAGATCTCGAGAACATTGACTAAGCATATAGCTACTGTATTGTTTTTGGGGTTTGGGCTATGGTCTATTTGGGATGCGTTTCATGGAGGGTAACTAACCCTCTTGTTTCGATTTCAATAGAGATTAGCATCTTCACAACATATTGTGATGGGCATTTATGGAATATGATTTTGTTTCTGTTAACAGGGAGTCGGAAGAATTGGCTGAAGTTGAAGCTGAATTGGTCCGTTTCTTTTGCATTTTTGTTGCTTCCCGTTGTATATCCTTTAAAATCTTATGATTTTTTTTCTTTCCTTTTTCTGATCTTGTGTGTAGGATGCTGATTTAAAAGCTAACAGTGGAACAAGTAGAGCAAAAGACAAGGTAATGCAAGAATTGCATTCTTTATTTATTATCCATCCTAATCCTAACAACCGGTGATATTTTACGTGCATAAAAGTGAACTTGCCATCCTATTTTATGTTTTGATAGGCTGATGATGATGCTAAAAAGAAGAAAAGCAGACCGTTCTTTGCTCAATTCTTCTCACCCATTTTTCTGAAGGTAAAGGATTTAGAACTCTTACTTCTTTATCAAACCATATGATTCCTAATTGGTGATTATTTGAACAGGCATTCTCTATTACTTTCTTTGGTGAGTGGGGTGACAAAAGCCAGGTGAGTGTTGTTTTTTAAGTATCATAGATGTTTTATGCATGCATTCGATAGTTACTGAAGGTGAAATTTACTAAAACTTTCAGCTAGCTACCATTGGTCTTGCTGCAGCTGAGAACCCGCTGGGTGTTGTCCTTGGTGGAATTTTGTATGTTAATCATCTCCACTTATTTTTTTTCATATGCAATGTCACAAGTCATCCCACATGGATAGAAAATGGGATTTGTGAGCTCCTTATAACCCTTAAGTTGTGGGCTACCAATAACTTCCGCCTTGGTTTTAAGTTGGATTCAAAGTTATTGCTTTGGGGTGTTACATCTAGTATTATTTTCTTCATGGTCATTGTTACTTGCTTGTGTATGCTAAAATATGAAGGTTTTGGGTTTACAAATGTAAATAATATAATTAAAGTGACTTGTGAATTAAAGAAAATCTTGTAACTTAACTCTTAGGTGGTGTTTGGTACAGAGAAAAGAATTGGAGAGAATTGGAAATGGAAAAGGAGAG
>LUCG01078908.1:0-10905 GCA_001633085.1 Carthamus tinctorius | reverse complement strand
ATAACGACAACATCTTTTCGTTTTGTTCCTCCAACATTTTTAGTCGTACGTTCATTGGATCGATTGCGGGTGTCGGATTCACGTTTTGCTGGGCCGAACTGTTAGCTTCACCGTTATTAGGTTGGATTTGGGTTTGTATGGTAGGCATGGTCGTCGTAGGTATATGCGGTTGTAGTTCGGGAATGTGTTGATATGGCCTATTATTAGTTTGAGTGTGGGTAAATATCTGAGGTTCAGGGGGTTGACCCGATGGATTAGGTGGGAAGAATGGTCGTACGTTGTTTTGTTGCGAAAAGGCGTTATTTTGTGGCCGCGCAGGTATATTGAACAGGTTTTGTGGAGGATACGGTGGTCTCAGGTGTTGCGGAGGAAATGGAGGGTTAAGATGCATAGCTTGAGGGTTCAATGCTCTCAATCGTGCGATCTCTCCATTTGCTTGGATAGCTTGGTTGGTAAGATTTTGAATCTGCTAGCGAGCAAAATGCAGTTGTTGTTGTAATTCTGCTAGGAAGTTGTTTTCCGTTATCCTGCAAATGCTCAAANAAGTTGTGGAAGAGTACTGTTTATGCAAAAAATTGCACCGGTTGTTATCTTAAGATGTTTGTGAGGCTAAACCGTCGAGAGAAATAAACTTAAGCGATAAAACGTGCGATAATTAAAAAGAAATAGACAAGACAGTTGATGACGCAGGAAAAACCTCGAGGACGAGGAAAAAACCTGCGACCGACTAAGGGATAGCCGATGTNTGTCACCAATAAGGGGTGACGTCCTCAAGATTACAAGATGAAATCGTACGATACAGCGGAGTACAAAAAATTTCGTAAGAGAATCAGTGTAACAAGAAAGTAAATGCGCTTGAGAGTGTTGTAGAGAGTTCAGCCGAATGTCCCTTGTGTTTGAGCTGAGGTCTCTTTTTATAGTTGAACACGTTTGTAACCGTCGTGTCATTGATTGCTTCATTGATTGTAACGGTCGAATCATTAATGTGATAGAATCTTTGTCTCTAACGGCTCTGCCTTGATTCTAGGTAACCGATGATGACCTGTAATAGATACATAAACTGAAGACAAGGTTACCGTTAGATTAATAACGTAGGATATCGTACGTTATCTCAAGATATCGTACGATAAGAATGTCGGGGATCGTTCGATTGTTTATTTGCTTCGTACGATGGTATTTGCAACTTATCTCAGGACCTTATCTTAATACAAGTTTACAATCCTATGTGTAATCTTACTATTTCAAGTCGTCGTCGTACGTTGCGTGGATTTTTACCCAAACATAGATGATGGCAACGGTCCTCCCTAGAGTGTGGCTTGAGGTGGTCTTACGCCACTTTGGTGAGCAAATCCTCCCTGCAGATTTCGACTTCTAATGTTGACTTGCCTGCGGGCATTGTCTAATTTCAGTTGCACTTGAGTAAGAAGTAGATCTTGACTTCTCGGAAAGCCATGTCCGAGGAATGGAAAAGTAGGAAACACTACCAACAAAGAATCGTTAGTACCGGCACACGTTTTATCAAAAAAGTTTTTCTCTAACTGGGGTCCACAGATGGCGCCAAATTGTTAATGCCAAAAATCGCACCTGAGACGACTTAAGGTTTGCTTATGAGGCTTATCCAACTAAAGAAATGAACTATTCGATAAAGACGTGTGAAATAAGTAAAAATGAGACAAAGAGATTGATGACACAGGAAAAACCTCAAGACGAGGAAAAAACCTGCGGTCGGCTTATGATCAAGCCGACGCTCCACTAGCTATCACCAACCAGGGGTGATGTCCTTGATGTTACAGTTGTAGGTCCTACGTTTACAAGCGAAAAACAACAATGGTCGAAAGACTACATTAGATCGTAAGCTATTCTAATGAAAAGTAGTAAAAGTTCTTCATAGATGAGAGTAGATAAATCGAGTTGTTGATGTGTGTAGAAAGTTGTCGATGTTCTTGTGAATGAGCCCTAACATCTTTATATATGTTGATTCTTGTAGCCGATTTGTGAGTTATGAGCCATTAATGACGATGTTTGTAACGGTCGTTTGTATTAATTGCTCTTGAATCTTGGTCGGCGGTTACGTTTGTTGAGCATTAATTGCCTTTATTGCTCTTTGACCCTTCATTGAAACAATAGCTAAAACATAGGTGATCATTAGAAATCATTAGTCCTATGTTTATCAAGTGAAGTCGTATGTTATCTTGAACTGTCGTACGATGTTCGTGCGAAGATCGTACGACGGGTGGTCTTTTTCGTACGAGGGCTTTGCTTCAGGACCTTATTTAAATACAGGATTATAATCCTATGCATGGTCTTACATATTTCTGTTGTCGTTGTGCATTGTAGATTTTTACCCAAACTGGTGTGTAACAATTCAAAAGTGCATAAAGCTTAAAATTAGATACCAATTAGAATTTAGTGGTAATCTCTTATATTCCCTTTATATATTATGTCTGTGTTTCGAATAAAATCAACACACCCAAAAACTACATATATGTATATATAATAATATAAAGAATATCCTAAGATTACTTCAAGTGTCTCAAGCAGAAAATTTCTAAATAACTGAAAAAAACTATCAAAATTTTCAATTTTATAAAACCCTAACCTGAAAGTGATCGATTGGAACGAGAATTTAGCAGTCGATTGGATCGAGAGTTGAGCGGTCGATTGGAACGAGAGATGAGCAACAGATGACAGGGGTGATAGATTGGAATGAGAGTTGAGCAACAGATGAATAAAAGGGACTAAGCAGTGCTGGTCGAGTCAAGAATACGGTTGTTCATGAATGCTTAATCAATGGAATGAGAGATGAGAGCGGGAATGAATTATGGAGTTAGAGCTGGTCATAGGGACGGACCTAGAGATTTTTTTTAATGGTGGCACCATTTAACTATAAGAAATATTTGTAGAGATATTTTTTATTAAGTCAATATTAATTTAGTGGTTAGTTTTTTCGATTTTTAAATGAAAAGTCTCATGTTCAAATTTTGTTATTAGAGAACCACCTGAACCTATCCTAGTCAATATTTGTGCATCTAAATTTAAAAGTGTAATATTGTTTCATATAATGTTGATGAAGAAATTGGTTTCGACCCCTGACCCATTTCAGAATATAAAAAAAAACATCCAAAATCGTAATACTGTAGCATATCAATAGTACTCCTCCTATAAAACCCTTAAAACAATCGACAATATTACGTAGTATTTAACTTTTTTATAGAAGAATCTTTTATAGATAGATAAAATTAAATAAAAAGTTGTCCTCCAAGTACATGATATTAATTCTTTGGTCATCACGTTTCACTTGCTAATCAATATATGGTGTCTTTCATATCATTGTCCACTTCAATTGAGTTAATATCCGGGACCCTTAAAGGTTGTTCCATTTTATTTATCCTAACATAATTTTTTGTCTTCTTGTTTACATGGTTTAAATTTTAATAAACAATCAACTTATAACACGAGAAATATTTGAGAAAAAAAATGTAATTGCCATGAAAATGGTAATTTTCTTGACGTTATTGATAATTTGAGAAAAACATGTTAATTAGGCTTTTGGTAGCACAACCAACAAGCCCACAAAACCTGAGTTGTTACATTAGTTTTACTTACAAGTCCTTACCAAGCTTTCAATAGGAGTACCATTACCCACAAGCCCCTCATACACTTAATCTTTATTATGCGTGTGTGTATGTGAGAGAGAGAGAGAGAGAGCTTGTAAGCCCTCGCTGGTACCCGTGACTGAAGCCCGCATGGGGGCGTAACGCAACCCGACGGTTCCTGCCGAAGCCCACAGGCAAGCTCAAAGGTAATCCCGTGGACAATACCACTGGCCTTATATCATATAAAAGAGGCCGAATTTTACATGGATTACAACTTTAAATGCAACTACGAGTATCTTGTCTTATTATGTGGTGACTGTAAGATGTGGTCATAAGATCTATTTAGATGTTATCGGAAATTGCATAAACTTTTCTGTGAAAAATAAATAACAATTGGTTTTTTTTGTGTGACAAAGTTCATAATTAAAGTGGACCCAGAAACAGTCCTGGAAAGTAAATGTGCATTGGACCTAATCTGCAGGTGGGGTTTCATTTCCATTTCATATTTCCATGAGAATACATTAATTAAATTTATTCTAAATTGACAGAACAAAAATCCTTAATATTCTCTCCAAATTCTCTTCCATATGATATAGATAGTCAACCAAAAAAAAAATCAAATTAATGTTTAATTTTCATATAAATAGATAAATAGTAATGAAAGTTATATGAAATTTTATTTTGAAACATATGTTTACTAACCTAAATAAGAATTGAATCTTTGTAATCATATATGAATAAAAGTTTTATATAATGGTGGGACAAATACTTCTTCCTTTTTCTTTATACAATAAAACATATATTCTCCTTAAAGGTTTGTACCCAATTATTCGATGACCATGATTAAAATACATTTAAGTTAGTTTTCATTAAATTCTTCCACTTCTTTCCCCTTAAAATGTAAATATGGACCCATTTGGTTCATGGAAACACTGAAATAGTAACTATTACTTAGGGTTAGCTCAACTAAATAAGACTTGGGCCTTAAATGTCTACCTTAGAGGTCAGTGGTTCAAGTTCTATAAGGCCATTGATATTTTTCCGACGGTTTTACAAGGCTTTTGAGATTAGTCAAGGTGTGTGCAAATTTACTCGAAAACCCATGGTCAACAAAGAAATATAGCACAGTGGATCCAGAGGGGGGGGGGGATGGCACGTGCCACAATATTGTTCCTTCGTCGTAAGGTTAAAGAAAATAGGTTCATGAAATGTACAACCAATTTGTTTTAGAAGGTGTGACCCTTTTATATGGTGTCATCGTATTGAAAAATTACTGATGGGTCCACCTCTGAAAGACTGAGATAGATAAGCTTGATTGTGTTAGGTGTTACTAATTTATGTAATTAGCCACTTTTGGTTAAAACAATAAAAGTTTAGTTTGTCTTTTTCATATCTTAACCAAGGCTTTAAATGATGTTAGACGTGGTTTGGCTTGGGGGTCAAGTTTTAAGTCCTCGGAGTCACAACTAGTCCATTGTGGAGACCGCGTTTATCCAAATGCCACTTATAATAGAAAATATGTAGATCTAGTGACTTCCCCCAAGTCAATTTGTTTTTGAGAAACGCCGTCTAGATTTACATATTTGTGGGACCAATCAAATTGAAAATTTTAAAATTAGGCATTGGAAAAGCAAAAGATCTAAATAACAAAACTGGGCGTCATACTGTTATTTGTCAAGGCCTAACGTGGTATAAGAGATAAAAGCTACGAGCTTTTTTAATACACTGATTTTTAAGAGGATAATTAATTTAAAAAGTGAAGTGCAAATCATATATGTGTTTTTGATGATTATCTTATTCTTCTTTCTTAAAGGCTTTTAATCTTTTGGAACCAATTTTTTTGTCATAGTTGTTTTACAAACCGGAGGTTCATGAGTATTAACAATTTGAGCATTTAACGTGCAACATGAGCTTAAGTTGGTTATCTCAAACTTTAACTCGTCTATCTTTGTTTGAGTTCATCTTGAATACAAAAGCATAGCTCGTTTAAAATAAGGAGATGAACTTCATAACACTAATGTGCGAATCGACTCATACGAATTTGAACTCTCAATTTGAGTCAAGAATCGAGCCATTCGAGCATACACTTTTTTGCACCAAACATGTTCATGATTTTTTCTGAACATCAGCAAAATTTTCTAAAAACTAGCAGAACGCTAGAACAAACAATTACTTACAGAAAATAGTCAGAAGAGGGTTATGAAGCCAAACTACCCGATTAATGTTAAACATGTTAGTTGCTATTCCTATAGAAACCCAAAAATATGCCCGTATCACAATTATGGCGATGATATTCACCTTCTTCAACTTGATCTTGTAAAAAATGGTCACATTCCTGAACGACCATATGTACCAATACATAGTGAGAATAACGGCATCAAGCATGTCTTCTCCCCACTTTCAACTGCAAATTTGAAAACCATGTAATCCAAGTCGCATAGGAACTAAATGTCGGGATATACAAAATTACCACCATCTACCAACATGTCTCCAAATCTCTATCGCCAACGAGCATGAAAAAAACAAATGATCACATGACTCTATAGCCACATCACATAGTGGAAAAAAGTAAAGAACCAACATCAATCCCTCTCCTGTCCAAATTACGATGAGTGGCTATCCCATTCAAACTCAAACGCCAACAAAAAACATTAACCTTAATAGGAACTAACCGATTCCATCTAGTATATTCAAGTCTACAATCAATGTAATTCCTAGAAGAGACAACAATAAAAGAACCTGATCTATCCAACGACCACACCACCAATCTTTATAATGAGAAATTACAAATGACTAAAACTTATCCTTTAAAAACTTATTATGAATAAGTTGTACCATCTAATTGATGATGAATAAATAAGTTATGAGTAAAGAAAATACCATATTCAAGATAACGACATACATAAATACTCTGATGTAACAAAGTTTTAAACTGAAGAACCTAACTAACGAAGCCAAACTCAACCAACCCCCATGGTTTGGATTGAGTTAAATTTTTTAAAACTTAGAAATATTGAATCAAATACCTTGGGTCCAAACAACCCAATCCATGTTCAGCCCCAGCCAGTAACAAGTAACAACTAGTAATAATCATTCAATCCCACAATATGTGGAAGGAGAGTACAAGTGAGAAATCTTTTAGGGTATTTTAGAAGTTGGTCAGGACTCTGAAGTGACTGATTGTTGCATCTAAAGTCTGAATATAATTGAAACACAAAAGGGTCTCTAAATCTGACAAAAATCCTTACCTTTCTTTTTCCTTCCAATAAACATGTCCATGCCCATTACTTCACAGCCTGGACAAACTTCTTGAAACTGCATATCAAACCCACATTCTTCTTCCATAAATCCAACCAAAACCCATGTGAAAAATTCTTCCCTTTTAATCATTCTTCCAAACCACCATCACCATCCCAAAGCAGATTTCCAAGATTTCTTTTCTGGGTTTCTGGGTCATCATCATGTGGGATTCAGAGAGTGAATCAGTTGCAGGTAGAGATTACGATAATGGCCTTCTTTCTTCTAACAAACATGGAGTTCAGACGGACCGCTTTGAACAAAGAGGCAAATCTTGGTACGTACCCATCTTATCTCTTAAATTGTTTTATAAAAAGATGGACCAAATTAATGTGCTTTAATGCCGGAAATTCAAATAGGTTTGTTGCAACTGATATCCCCAGTGATTTCTTGGTTCAGATTTATGATGTTAGCTTCCATTTGCATAAGGTATTAATTAATTAAAACTGCTTTATCTGAATCTATTGATTTTGGGTTCTGAATTGGTGATTAATTCATCATTTTGTCTATGTGGTCCAAAAGTATCCCCTGCTTTCAAGAAGCGGAAAAATGAACAGAATCATATATGATTCACGCGAAGTCGAGCTGAGCAAAGTGGTCATGGATGATATCCCAGGTGGCGCAGAAGCCTTCGAGCTCGCTGCGAAATTCTGTTATGGAATAGCGGTTGATCTGACCGCCACTAACATCTCCGGCCTCCGGTGTGCGGCCGAGTACCTCGAAATGACCGAGGATTTGGAGGAAGGAAATCTCATTTTCAAAACTGAAGCTTTTCTCAGTTATGTGGTGTTGTCTTCGTGGAGGGATTCGATCGTGGTGCTAAAAAGTTGCGAAAAGTTGTCCCCTTGGGCCGAGAATCTCCAAATCGTTAGGAGATGCAGCGAATCGATCGCTTGGAAAGCCTGCGCCAACCCGAAAGGGATCCGGTGGCAGTACACCGGAAAACCCATGAAGGCTTCGAGCCCGAGTTGGAACGAGATGAAGGATTCGAGTCCGAGCCGGAGCCCCGTCCCTCCTGATTGGTGGTACGAAGATGTCTCAATTCTTAGAATCGATCATTTCGTTCGTGTTATCACCGCGATTAAAGTAAAAGGAATGCGATTCGAAATGATCGGAGCGGCCATAACGCACTACGCCACGAAATCGCTTCCGGGGTTAATCAAAGACGGGACTGGCAGCGGTTTTTGTGAAGAAGGAAGTAGTACGGGCGGCGGTATGGCAGTTTCTGGCAACTGGAAAGGTGGTTTGCACATGATCGTTGCCGGAAATAAAGAAGATCATTCTTCGATCACTCAAGCGAGAGATCAGCGAATGATTATCGAGAGCCTTATTAGCATAATCCCGCCGCAAAAAGATAGCGTTTCGTGCAGTTTTCTTCTCCAGCTTTTGCGGATGGCGAACCTCTTGAAGGTGGCTCCGGCGCTGGTCACGGAGCTCGAAAAACGAGTTGGGATGCAATTCGAGCAAGCCACGTTGGCCGATCTTTTGATCCCTTGTTACAATAAAAGTGAAACTATGTACGATGTTGATCTTGTTCAAAGGCTTTTAGAGCATTTCTTGATTCAAGAACAGATGGATAGTTCGAGCCCGGGTCGTCAGCCGATGCCCGAAAAACATGTATACGAAGGGATTCAACGGAGTAATAACTCGAATGCGAAAATCAGAGTCGCTAGGCTCGTCGATAGCTATCTCACTGAGGTCTCGAGAGATAAGAACCTCTCTTTGACCAAGTTTCAGGTGCTCGCGGAGGCTTTGCCGGAATCTGCAAGAAGTTGTGACGATGGATTGTATCGAGCGATTGATTCGTATCTTAAGGTACTGTAAACTTATGAAATCTTGCAACCTTTAACATCCGGGACATATTTTTATCGTCATATTTGACAATCATAAACTAACTTATATTCTGGGTTATTAAAATAGAGATATTTTGTTAGCAATATGCCAACCTTTTGAAGCGCTAATTGAAAATCATGTTAATAAGTTTTGGGTCTTTTTCCTATTTCAATCACATCCTTATAGTGTTCGGTTCACCTGAGCTCAATATGTTTTTGTGAGACGAATGAATCAAATTTTTACACTTAGAAATCACATCAATATGTTTTTGTGAGACGAATGAATCAAATTTTTACACTTAGAAATCACAACAAATTGATGTGAAGGTAAAAATATCTCAAACTTCACAGCAAACCCTTATATTTTTCTAATTATATTTTGCATGTTTATATCACTTTATCTATTTTCTCAAGTAGTTTTATTTTAACTTAAAATAATAAGTGGTTAATTTTCAATTTTACTTTGTAAAACTGTCCTTTTACAATTTTTTAACTCCATTCTTTTCTGTTATAAAAGGGTGTTACTATTTATATCCCCTCTTACTTTGGAGCCATCTAGACACTAACATACACCTATAAAAGTGGGTATGGATAGAATTGCCTTATGAAAACATATTTTGGGATAGAGAGGATAGTTTATTTAGGATCATTTAGTAAATCTCTTTTAACAAATAGTTACTGGTATCAGTTAACATATAGCTTATTTGCCGACAATAATTTTATCAGCCAATTTGCCAAACATAGCCTATAAAGTTACGTTAATGATCGCCTTTGTGCGTGACAGGCTCACCCGACACTATCGGAGCACGAACGGAAACGGTTGTGTAGAGTGATGGACTGCCAGAAGCTCTCGATGGACGCATGCATGCACGCTGCCCAAAACGAGCGCCTTCCGCTCAGAGTCGTGGTGCAAGTCCTCTTCTCGGAGCAGGTGAAGATCAGCAACGCCATTGCCAGCAACTCCATCAAAGACACAGCCGCTGATTCCCACTACCAGCCAATGGTCCAAAACCGAAAAACACTGCTCGAAGGAACCCCACAGTCCTTTCAAGAAGGATGGGCTGCAGCCAAAAAGGACATCAACACACTGAAATTCGAGCTGGAAACCGTGAAGACCAAGTATCTGGAACTGCAACACGAAATGGAGAGCCTGCAGCGGCAGTTCGATAAGTTAACGAAGCCAAAACATCAGTCGGCATGGACAAGCGGGTGGAAGAAGCTGAGCAAGATGACGAAGATGAGCACGATGGAGAATAACGATGTCGGAAATCAGAGTAATGTCGCACAGGCGGCTAGAAAGAACCCCAGAAGATGGAGGAATTCGATTTCCTAGCTGAAACGTGATCGCAAGTTTCAAGTCACGAAAACGACTAATCTGAAAGAAAAGATTGCATACAAAGACATGTCGATGGAACTACTCGAATTATTGCGAAACGTTATCGGTTATAAATTCATTCTTCATAAATTCCTTTTTGGTTTTAGAAAATCAATTTCACATGATTAGTTCCGGCCTTCTATTTGTGGTGTTTTATTTCATTTCATTCTTGGTATTCCTTCTTTTATCGATAGCTACCATCTTATTTGTTAAGATATGTGATTTTGAAGTTAAATTGTTATTATGTGTTTTTTGTACACCTTTATGACAAGTTTGTGTTCTTATACTCATATTTTTCTTATTGATTTGGTTATAGTCTTTTGATTTATTGTTGTTAGGACCAAATTGTCCTAATTAGTGAAAGTTTTATAAAGTAAGCTTTGAGAAGGATTATTTTGTATTTAGCTAGTTTGTGTAGCTAATGGGCTTGGGTTTGGGCTTGATGTAATGGACCCTATATAAAGGGGTTTAGGGTTTGGGAAGAAGAGAGAAGTTCATTTTTCAATGAGAGTCTAGAAAGGTGAAGTGTGTGTTTCTTGTAGGTGTAATGAGAGCTCTCTAATAAATGCAAGAACTTTTCATTTTATCTTCTTGATTTCTCTATCAAATCCTCTATTTGTTTGATTTTTTGGGACCAACAAATGGTATCAGAGCCAAACAAATCATCAGATTTGTTTGTTCCTATTGATTCATTTGAAGAAGATTTTTTTTGGGTTTTGAAGCATTGTTCTTGAAAAAAAAATTTGGATCTGGAAGATGAAGATGGGTGTTTGGGTTAGGATGTGAAGCAACTTTAGGCTTGATT